>CABEGB010000984.1:0-55511 GCA_901521435.1 Crematogaster levior
AGCGAGAATACCCGCTATCAAAGAAGGCCTCGGGATTTAACGCGAAGTTGGCCCCCCGTTATACCGGCCCGCTGGAAGTCCGGAGGATCATCTCGCCCGTGATCGTTGATCTCCGCGACGCACGGGGACGATGGCATCGCCACGTCCACGTGCAAGATTTGAAGAGCGCGCCCGAACCACCAGCAGGGAACGTGGAGCCTGAGGAGCACCGCCGCGGGTTGAGCACCGCCCGAGAAGACCCCCCGCGAGCCAATCACCGCGTACGCCGCCGCAGACCGCGGGCCGAGTCGCCGACACCGCGCACGGCCCCCACCACTTGACCACCGGCCAATCGCCGTTAAGCCTCCGGGTATAAAAGTCGAGGAATTTCGGAGCAAGGCGATTTAGACGGAGCAAACCGCGGAAATGGAGACACCCGTAAATCTTGAGGCCCATTTTGGCGACCTGAGCGATCTGGACGAGGGACCGCCGGAGCTGAGGCTGCCTCCGGATAAGCCAAAGTTGCCCCACCGCTCGTCACCCAAGGTGGGCACCAGCATCCAGCGCGGGGACGCCGAGAATCGCCGCCGGGCGATCTTCTTAGCAGAGCCGGTACCGTCCCAGCCCCGCCCCCAGGGCGCCCGCAGCACAGCCGCCTCCCGAGGAAGGCACCGACGCCCATCCGGACCACCGACGACCACGGAGACGAGGAGGTCTTCTGTGGCACGACCCAGGGGCCGCGACGCCATCCTCGCCGCCCACCGGCCGCCTGACGCCTCACCGACGGCCCCCGCGAACACCAGCGGCACGGTCATCACTTCGGCACCCGCCCCCGGCCTACCGCACAGCACACGGCCTGCTACGCAGCTGCCTGCCCGGAGCATCTCGGTCTGCGCCGTTTCGGTGGTCCCAACAGCGACCCGCACCGTGACTTCGCCGCCCCGGACAACCACGGGCGTGGCCACATCCACCCTGGCCTCCGCCGCCGCCACCGGAGAGATGCCGACGACCGGGCCAAACAGCCGCCGGGTCCGCCTGCCCACGGGCGAGGAGGTAGACGTACCCTTCTTCATCGGAGCCAAGCACCGGAAGTACCGGGTGCGCACCGCCACCGATCGCTGGCTTGTGCGTTTCGACCCGCTGGGCCTTCTAAAGGGGGGGGGGGTGATGTGACGATACGCCTTCCCCCTCCTCGTCACGGGCCGACCAGCCGCCCAACACGTGCGCTTCGGCGCCACAAGTACCTCAAAACGCCGCCCGCGGCCCGCGCCGCACCTGTCGGCTCCGACGCGCGACTTCCCCCGCCACTACTCGGCACCTGCCGGCCGGGTATATAAGGCGGCCGCCGCGTCGAGTCGGGACCAGTCCCTGCGGCCGGGAGCTACCGGCCGCTTCCCTACTACACGGTGAACGGGTGCTACCGTCACAGCCGGGAGCTACCGGTGTGTAGGCTTTCCCCCTTCGGGAGCTACCGAAGGTATTATACCTTGTCACCTCCTACCCGAGTCGGGAGCTACCGACTCTTCCGCACAGTGGACGGGAGCTACCGTTCGCAGCCGGGAGCTACCGGTGTGCAAGTTTCCCCCCTCGGGAGCTACCGAGGGATTTATTACCCGACCGATCCCCAGACCGGGTGTTACCGAACACCACGCCGACCACCGTTCTTCGCAAGTACGCGCCGCGCCGGGATTTCCGCGACCGCATCGAATCCGCGTGTCCGTCAGCAAGTAGCTATAAGCCGTGTCCGTCCGCGCCTAGTTGTAAGTCCGTGTCTGTACCCGCGTCCGCGTTAGTAATAAGTCTGCGTTAGTAGTAAGCCAGCGCCCGCCTGTAGTGATAAGTCCGCATTAGAAATAAGTCCGCATTAGTAATAAGTCTACGTCTAGGATAAGTCTGCGTCCGCGTACAACTCACACCACTCACGTGTGAGCAAGCGCGACTTGTGCGCTCACACACACACACACACACACACCTACACCATACCAACACATTGTAAATATAAACTGTACACCACACATCCACCTTTCATTGAATAAATATCTGTTTTGTTAATATATATCGAGAGCAGTGTTTCACCCTTTCTCACCCTAGCTCCGGCGAGCTATTCCCACCGATCCCAGCGTGCGGAAAGGCGTACCGTCACATGTTATTTAACGTGTTGTGCGTGTGATACGCAAAAAATTTTCATATAACCGTTACTCAAGCGTTTGTGTCAAAATGGTTATAAATGTAGCAAACGTTATAAATTTGTTAATTACAACGTTCCACATTGCAAATCTGGCTGTCACTCCCGTTAATCATCGCGAAGTAGAACTCCACGATGCAATTTCCAGCTTGATAAGAAATTCTATAAACGATTATGATACAATTGAATACGATTGGGGACTTGATTTTGATGATCCATCGGAACCTCATGATGTACAACTTGTAGATTCGTATGATTTTCATACTGAAGAAGACAGCTACGAAGATGAAATTTGTATTATAGATGACGAAGGTGGAAGTGTAGATTTAAATTATAAAAGAAAAGCGGTGGAATATTGGAATAGTGGGAAAAAAAGACGTTTATCCCTTTCTGTTGTACAGAATCGTTTTAAAAAGGTAAATTCTCTTAAGAAATAAGCATAGTACTAACTGCAGATGAATGAATATTATTATTAATAATAAATAGTTGTTTATAATTGATAAAAAAAAGTTGATAATAAGAGAAGTCAGAAATAACGTTTTTGAGTCGCATGTTTATTTGCACTCGATTCGCATTAATTTTGCTTATGTTTAATATAATTTTTTTTTATATTTAAATATTGGATTTTTTCTTTTATAGGTAAAACACATTTCGCAATTGTACCGATGGCAAGAGTATGTAATGCGTGGAGGAACAAACAGAGACAAATTGATATTTATTGCTGAATATGTACTGATAAAATTTCAAGAAGCTATTGAGAGAGGATCTATCATTCATGATATAGATTTACGAAGGTGGGCGCTAGAAGCAAAAGAGCAAGTTGATTTTACTACGTTTAGAGCAGGACATTGGTGGATATGGAATTTTAAAAAGGCTCATCACATTACATCACGTAAAATAACAAAATTTAAATCGCAATCTAATTCACAATCTGATGTACTGATACGTCAAAATGCAGAAGAATTTGTGAAAACTGTAAAACCACATATTGATGTAATTGGTGAAGGATCAACTTATAATGCAGATGAAAGCGGATTTAATCTAGAAATACATTCTGGAAGAACATTAGCTAATATGGGAGCAAAGACAATCGAAGCTACTATTCAATCTTTATCTTCTATAAGTCACAGTTATACTATTATGCCAATTATATCTGCGGATGGATCTCTTCTTTCGCCTCTATATATAGTCTTGAAAGAAATTACTGGATCATTTGGTCCACGAGTAGAAGAAACCCTTTTTCGACCTGTTAATGTTTACATTGCGGCTTCAAAATCCGGAAAGCTTACAACTCAACACTTTAAAAATTGGTTTTTAGAAGTATATCTTCCAAATACTAAAGATTCAAATACTAAAGAGAAAAGTTTGCTATTGTTAGATTCATGGACAGGCCATTGTCCAGAACAATTAATAGAACATATACCAAAAGACAAACAAGTAACTATTTTAACAATACCAAAGAAAACAACTGCTTTTGTACAACCTTTAGATGTTTTTGGCTTCAGAATCTGGAAAAATTTTATTCGAAGCTTTTCTGATAATGTTATTTTACATAATTACGATGTAAATTTACATTTACGCAATAACATCATAAAATTACAGTCTTTGACACATAATCAACTTTCTTCTCCAAGATTTAAAAATTTATTTAAATATAGTTGGTATAAAAGTGGTTATTTATCAACAAGGCCGGAAAAGTTTGAGAATCCAATCAATTATTGTTATTTTAAAGAAGAAAAGAATATACCAAAATGCAGCATTTGTGGTAAAATGGCTTTTATACGTTGTGCGTGGTGCAAAAATTATTTTTGTTTTGACCATTTCTTTGAACAATATCATTATTGTAACAATTATATAAAATAAATATCTTATTTCTGTTAAAATAAAACCGAAAAGAAACTGTTCATAAAAATACCGGAGAGTTTTATATACAAATAATCTCAAAAAATCATAAATGAAAAGGTCAAGCCATGTTCAAAAATAGACCCTCAAGATTTTGAATTTTTACAAATTTAAATGATTATCTAATAATATATCACCATGAAAAGTAACTGATATATTATACAAGGTGCCAGTTCAAAGTGAACATACATAAAGTGTATATTATCTAAATAAATTAATAAAATAAATAATATAATAAATTTAATAATATATTACCACGAAAAATAACTGATATGTTATTCAAGGTGCAAATTCAAAATGAACATACATACATAAGGTGTATATAAGTAAAATTGATTAAAATTTGACTCTAAGTGAAAGTGTACATAAGTGATATGTTATTCTTAGTGCACAAAATATAAAAGTCGTTTATTGAAGTTTGATTTGAAATTTATACAAGCCTGGACAATGAAAAATAGTTGCTTGTAATTCCAGAGTACTAATTTGTTAATGACTCGGAAAAAGAACATGGCGGCCTGCTCTCAAAAAACTTCGATGCGTTTCTCAGTATCCACTTAAGAATAATAATACTTACATTCCGATTCATCCGACACAACTTGCCTCTGACTATTCAATAAGTTTAGTACTGTTAAATATCAATCACATATGTCACCCTGCCCAGAGAGAGAGAAAGAGAGATAATGCAAATATTTAAATTAATCATTATCAAAACACTGTTAAATTTTATACATGCACTTTAAGAAGCATGTCACTTACTTTTCAGAGTCGGATGAATCGGAATGTAAATATTATTATTCTTAAGTGGATACTGAGAAACGCATCGAAGTTTTTTGAGAGCAGGCCGCCATGTTCTTTTTCCGAGTCATTAACAAATTGTGGTAAATTTTGTATCTATATTTTAACGATATTTATTTCGCACTTGTATCTTGAATAATTAATATCTGATTTTTTATAGTTGTATGTTACGTCAGATAATCACTAATCTTTTTAAGCGTGTAGCTTCTTTGTACTTGACATGAGAACTTTTTTACTTATGAATTTTGGGTTTATTTAATATTTACCCGTTTCAAGCAATAAGACAACACTTTTTGATCAATAAATTACTCGCTGAAAATATGGTATAACAAATTCAAAATCGGAAATTGATACGAAAATTCGAAATTTTACTATAGAAAGGTTGGAGATTCTTAATCTAAACCATTTTCATAACTTTTTCATTTTAATTATTTATTCCATCCATCGAAAGTTTTTTGAGAGCAGGCCGCCATGTTCTGTTTCCGTGTCATTAACAAATTAGTACTCTGGAATTACAAGTAACTATTTTTCATTGTCCAGGCTTGTATAAATTTCAAATCAAACTTCAATAAACGACTTTTATATTTTGTGCACTAAGAATAACATATCACTTATGTACTTTCACTTAGAGTCAAATTTTAATCAATTTTACTTATATACACCTTATGTATGTATGTTCATTTTGAATTTGCACCTTGAATAACATATCAGTTATTTTTCGTGGTAATATATTATTAAATTTATTATATTATTTATTTTATTAATTTATTTAGATAATATACACTTTATGTATGTTCACTTTGAACTGGCACCTTGTATAATATATCAGTTACTTTTCATGGTGATATATTATTAGATAATCATTTAAATTTGTAAAAATTCAAAATCTTGAGGGTCTATTTTTGAACATGGCTTGACCTTTTCATTTATGATTTTTTGAGATATCACCTACTTTTTAAAGTACAGATATATGAATCAATTGGTGCAAAAAAAACGCAAAGTTTTAAAAAAGTTATGCTATTTGCAATATGCAATTGCGTATTTTTCTTTAAGAATAACTATATTCTTTGCACCAATAGTTTTGTCTTATTATTTTGTGCATAAAAGTATTAGGGTAAGACCTACCAAAAACTAAATATTTTACGAAATATTTTGTATTTTATATCAAAGTACTGCAAATTTGGAGCTTTATAATTCGGAAAATATTTAATGAAAAACTTAATAAAATACTTAATGAAATACTGAACTTAATAAAATGAAAAATACTTAATGAAATATCAATATTCATGGTATTATATATTTTTAACAGTTTTAGTATTTATATTAATATTTTATTTAAGATTATATATTGAAGATTATATCTATAATATTAATAATCATTAGACCTAATTTATTTAGAATTTTATTTGGATAAGATGGTTTAAGATTAATTTTTTATCGTATAGAGAGATCAAAAATTGAGAAAATATTTATTATCACTTTCAATTTTGTTTATTAGGTTTATTTAAAAACTTAGAATTTTTTGAAGTTAAAGGACAATGTTATAAATTTTACTTAGTAAGTAAATTGAATATTTTATTAAATATCTACATTAGAACGAAAGATTAAGCGATAAATTCAATTAACATAAATTTTATTATTATATAAATTATTATACAAATAGTAAGTAAATGGAATATTTTACACTAGTGTATTTGAAAATTTTTAATAAATGGTAAATTAACTCCAGAAACCTTAATTAACGAAATAGATCCCGTATTTTTGCGATGCACCGTTTCCGAGACATTAAATTTCACGCCCAAGAGGTGGTTTTTGAAAATTTTTAATAAATGGTAAATTGACCCCATAAGAAACCTTAATTAACGGCACATGTCTCATATTTTTGCAATGCACCGTTTCCAAAATATTAAATTTTACCCCCAAGGGGTGGTTTTTGAAAATTTTTATTGAACAGTAAATTAACCCCATAAGAAATGTTAATTAACGGCACAGGTCCCGTATTTTTTTAATGTACTGTTTTTGAGATATTAAATTTCACCCTCAAGGGGTGGTTTTTGAAAATTTTTAATAAATGGTAAATACACCAGAGAGGGTGTGAGAGAGTGAGAGGGGGTGAAAGATGATGAAAAAGTATGAGATAGAGCGAAAAAATGAAAAAATAGAGGGGAGGGGAGGGGAGGAAGGGGGGGCATGGTGAAAAAGGGGGATGAGGGGTGGGGAGGGTGAATGGAAGTTGGGGGAGGTGTGAGTGAAAGGTAAGAAAGAAGAGCAGTGTACATATGACTGCTGACAGAGAAGAAGAAAATTTTTCATGAACACATCAATTTTTGACCGTTTGTATGTCCAGAACGGCTTGACCAATTTTTTTTTTTTTGGCTTAATTTACTCGTGGCGATGCCACCTTTCAGAATATGCTACATGCATTTCAAAATTTTTTATATTTTAATAGTTCTGTACCCCCAAAAAATCGATTCTAAACTTTCTGGATAAGAGACTTGTAGCGTCTCATTGAACATGGCCGGAGACGCTACCGCGTCTCCTGATACATATGTGCGTTTGCTGTATTTCTGGATCTATTTACGCATGAAATCGATTTGACTATATTTAGTGTATTCATTTTCATTCGTGTTTCATTCATAAATATAATGATGTTTATGAGTCAAAATTTGTGAAATCGGACACTAAAAACCAAGCTATTGAATTTGAATCGGTTTTTTGCACAAACTCATAGATATACACCCCAAGAATACTCAAAAAAATTTTTATTAAAAAATTCGAATTTTTGCCAATGTTATAAACAAATCAATTTTTATACGACTTTTTTTTTAAATTGCAATTTCTCCGAAAGTACTCGATGAAATTGAACGAAAATTTCAGGAGAAATTCTTAAAGGACAACAGGAAAAAATGATAAAAAAAAATTTTTTAATTCCTGTATTTATTAATAAATAATTAAATTTTTTATAAACAATTGGAAAATTAACTAACTTCTCGTAGGGTTAGAAAAAAATTTTTTTAACTATCTTATTCCTTATGATCTAAGCTATAACCACGTGAAAAAAAATTACTGTATTTCGCATTAGAACAAAAGCTATTGATGATTTAGTGAAGACGTCATGCGCAAACACGAAACGACTGGCGGCCGCGCGCGGGTGACCTTCCTAGTGCAATAGGCTTATGTATATATGTAAATACAAACAAACGACAGTCTGTTATGTTTTGTTTTGATTTTGTTGTTCGTGCTCAGTTGTAAGTTCGTCTGTCGTTGTTAAGTAAGGTTATTTTCTACATTATGGTACCTCCACCGAAATGTTGTAATCCTTTTAATAAAAAAGGCCACAGTTGTTATCGTATAAATTTAGTTTTTTTGACAAATGCATGTGACGAAAAATTACGTGACTTTAGTGGGCAGCATATCTGTAATTCATGTAGGACACGGCTGTACAAGAAGAAAGATCAGTTGGAAACAGTAAATAACGTCGTGAGCGAACCAATGGAAGAAACAAGAAAAGTGATAGATACGGAAGAAAAAGAAGAGGATAACATGGATATCGGTGAATCGTCAAAGGATCCAGATTACGAGTGTTTAAGTGTTGACAAAAAGTTAAAACGAATTAAACTAGCTGCCGTGATAGAAAAAGCTATTACGGAACAATCTTCCGGTAACTTAAACTTGAATTTAATTGAAAAAAAAGTAATTCGTAAATCGATTAGTAACTTAAATTCAAGACTTAATAATGACGTTATTCATGATAAATGGTGTGTTGACTTGAAATTTGCGTTATCCCATGCAGCCGATCGAAGAGAAAAAATTTTCTTACTTACTACTATGCCTGTCGAGTGGTCTATTCGACAAACAGCAAAAGAATTTGCAGTGAGTAAACACATGGTAATAATGGCTCGAAAATTAAAGAAGGAACAAGGCTATGGTTCGTATCCTGATGCAAAGAAAGGCAAGACGTCGCCCATGGATGTAGTAAACAAAGTTCGAAACTTTTTTCTTTCTGATAATGTAAGTCGAGTTATGCCAGGGGCGAAAGATTATAAGTCCATCGTCGTGAATGGTAAACGTTATCACGAAACGGTATTTAGAAAAATCAAAAAACTAAACTATTATAAAAAAAAGTTACCTTAAATCTGTCAATTAATATCTTTAAGCTAAATGTAAAAATTATTTTCAGAAACGATTACTGTTGGGAAATTTGTCGGAATTGCATGCTGACTTTTTAAACACGTTTCCGGATTTGAAAATTTCTTTGTCGGTATTCAGGAATCTAAGGCCACCTCAGTGTATTTTAGCAGGCCCCAAAAGTACGCATAACGTTTGTGTGTGCAAAATTCACGGAAACATAAGATTGAAGTTGAATGGCCTTAAACAAGAATTTGATAAGAAAAAAGTAAAATACGATACGAGTTATAAGAAGTTCCTTAATGGTATGATTTGTACGGACTCAAATGCTAACTGTTTCTTAGGAAATTGTAAAAATTGTCCTGGTTGTCATAAAATTTTCAATGAATTACGACAAATTTTTAACCAATTTCATATTTCAAAAATTACGTACAATCAGTGGCTCACAACAGACAGGTAATTACATATTATACATTTTATCCTTTGAATTTGTCGAAACTTATTTTGTTTTATTTACTAAGATTTTTTTCTAGATGCCAGTATACTAGTGTAACAGAAAATGTAAATGATTTCTTGGAGCATCTCAGTTCAGATTTGCCAATTGTTTTAAAACATGGTTTTATTGCAAAATCGCAAGGAATCTATTTAGAAGAATTAAAAGACTCGTTAAGTGAAAAGTTTCTAGTTACACTCGATTTTCGAAAACTACTCCTTTCATGTTCAGGATGCGATACAATCGCAGCATTGGTCGAAAGATACATTGGTCAAGCTACACTGCATGTGTATGTGATTTACTATAAAAAAGATGGGAAAAAACAGCATGTGAATTTTGTAGTTTTTTCTGAATATATAAATCACGATGCTACCGGTGTACATTTGTACAATACTAAAATGATAAATTTCTTGAAGAAAAAATTTGGTGCTAAGAATGTCAAGAAAATGTATTACTTTTCTGATGGAGCAGGCTCCCAGTATAAAAACAAATTCAATTTTTCGAATTTAAAAAATCACGAAAAAGATTTTAGAATTCCAGCTGAGTGGCACTTCTTTGCGACCGCCCATGGAAAAGGAGCTTGTGATGGAATTGGTGGCTGCATCAAAAGAAATGCATATCGCGCAAGCTTACAAAATAAAAACAATAAGCAAATAACAACAACAAAAAATCTATACGAGTGGGCAAAAAGTTTTTTTAAAAAAATTCATTTTAATTTCACGTCTTTGGTCGAGTATGAGAAACACAAGAAAAAATTGGAAGCTCGGTTTTCTTCAGCAAAAAGTATCGCAGGAACTCGTCAATTTCATTGCTATAAAGTATTAAACACGTCTACTCTTCAATGCAAAATTTTTTCAAAACATACTGAAAGCGTAGAAGTAAAAGTATAAGCATGTACATATAATATATGTAAATATAATACGTATGTGTTATTTATTTAAATATATTTATGTTGAATAATAAACATTTTTTATTTCCAATTTCTAGCTACTATTCAGTTTAAATATTTATGCAATATTTATGCAATAATAGCAAAGTGAGTCGATAACATAGATCACCCGCGCGCGGCCGCCAGTCGTTTCGTGTTTGCGCATGACGTCTTCACTAAATCATCAATAGCTTTTGTTCTAATGCGAAATACAGTAATTTTTTTTCACGTGGTTATAGCTTAGATCATAAGGAATAAGATAGTTAAAAAAATTTTTTTCTAACCCTACGAGAAGTTAGTTAATTTTCCAATTGTTTATAAAAAATTTAATTATTTATTAATAAATACAGGAATTAAAAAATTTTTTTTTATCATTTTTTCCTGTTGTCCTTTAAGAATTTCTCCTGAAATTTTCGTTCAATTTCATCGAGTACTTTCGGAGAAATTGCAATTTAAAAAAAAAGTCGTATAAAAATTGATTTGTTTATAACATTGGCAAAAATTCGAATTTTTTAATAAAAATTTTTTTGAGTATTCTTGGGGTGTATATCTATGAGTTTGTGCAAAAAACCGATTCAAATTCAATAGCTTGGTTTTTAGTGTCCGATTTCACAAATTTTGACGCTATATAAATAGGAAATATTACATGTACGTTATAGTACACCCGTTTATTTCGTTGCGTTGGATCATCTAGACGATAATCTTTAATGTTTCTTTACCAAAGATTTAAATAAGTAATTATTTTCTTGACGAATTTAATTTTCCTCTCGCGATATACATATGTATCATATGTATTATGATATATTATGATAACTATATTATATATAACATGTGTAATATACAAAAATCACTAACGTGATTAGGTTTATTATAAACATCTGTTTTATCATATTTTTGTATTGCGGAAAGTTATAGGAGAAAGAGAAGCTCTGTCGTAGCCAAGTAGCGAGTCGATAAAGTTGAGAGTATGCCTATAAGGGCGTAAAAAAAATACAATAAATAAAAATTTATGTGCTAATTTTAAAAACTATAAAAGAATAATTGTATGAAAATATATATAAACACTATATATATATATATATATATATATACATATTATATATAATATATATATATATATATATAAACATTAATAGATACGTATTAACAAACAATATTTACAAAATATTGATACCTATAAAACTGCAACGATTAATAGTTCACACAATTTAATTAACGGTACACAATAAAATGTACGATGTTACGTATTAAACTGATGCTCGCAAAGCGACGGAATTTTGTATTTCCTCCAGCGATAAAATTATTCGTCTTATAGACCTTCAAACTTGTTTTAAATTTTATATAAGTGCTCAAGTTATGAGATTCATCAAGCATGAGATGAAAACTTTCGTGATTATATATGGATATGTTCTCCAAGTATATTCGTCATCTTTTGATTACAGAAAAATGCGTTGCGCGAAGAATCGAGCGCGTGGACCGACACAAACAGCGTATGTACGGAGGCGTTTATAATTAATTCCCAAAAATGATATTACGCAACATAACTTTAATATACATGGATGAATTCGTAAAAAAATAACCTTTAATTTGGTGAAAACAGAAATTTAAAATTTTGAAAAAAAAGTTAAAGGGGTAAGATTTTTTGAAAATTAAAAAAAGCAAAAAAAATTTTTACATTATTTTATAGTACTCATCAAACCATTTAATACCCAGTTTGAATTTTTGCTCTATCTTTTTTAGTTTCGGAGATATTCGCTCCGAAAGAGAAAAACCGATTTTTTTCAAGAGGGTGTTTCCACCCTTAAAACCGAATATCAGCCGCTAAAAAAATTGCTTCGTGATTAGGTCCATCTAGTCTAAACTTATGCAAAGTTTCAGATTTTTTTGAATTTTACACTTGCCGAACTTCCCTTGTCAGTAAAGTAAAAGAAACTTTTGTATTTCTTATCGTAAACGGGTATACTTAAAAAAATTATAAATATAAGCGAATAAATAATAATGATGAATTTGGATGTATAAGCAGGTTCCAGGTCTGTGCATCTGAATATATGTGTAATTTTAATGTACAGACGAAATCTGCCATTACGTTCGTACGGCAGATTCCAACTATCCTGGAATCTGTCGCAGGATATATTCTTTTTCCAAGACCGTTCTGGAAACTGCCAAATGTCTTGGAATCTGCCGATACAACATTTCAAACGTCTTTGAAACCTCCTCTGGACATACATATATATATATACAATACAGGGTGATCCGAAATAACCTTCCATCTGTAAAATGACGTATTCCTGACGCAATTCTAAGACGATTTTTCCTTTATCAAAATTTGATTTGAAGCATAGTTTTCGAGTTATAAGCAAAAATAGTTAGGAAATCACGCGTCGAGTACAGAAGGCAGGCAGGAGCGGCGCACCGCAAGCGTAACGCGGGTTCAGTTGACCGTCCGACGGGTGATTACCGCGTGAGTCGCTATTTTAATCTTATGACATAAAATTATGCTGTAAATAAAATTTTGATAAAGAAGAAAGTGTCTTAGAATTATGTCAGGAATACGTGTTCCTTAAAATAAATTTACTTTAATAACTTTAACAAAAAGTTGTTCCGATTCGCCGGCCGTTGAACGCTGCAATCAGCTGATTGCTACACGCGATGCTTGTAATGCGTGTGCGTAAGAGAGAGAGAGAGAGAGAGAGGGAAGGAGGGAGAGACACTCATACACGTGCATGCACGTACGCATACACTTTTTTTCTCGCTCTCCTTGTCTCTTTTACGCAAACACTTATGCACTCGATCATTCAGTCACTCATTTACTCACTCACTCACCTGCTCACTCACCTTGTAGCAGCGTAGCAAATCCTCATGCTACGTGTTAACTGCTGCACCGTTATGCTTAAGTTGTAGAGACACATCAAAACTTTTTGTAAATTACTCTCACAAATTACTCTCACTCGATTAACACAATACAGATTACGCGATAACAAATTCACTGATTTACTGACTCACTATCGATTCACCGATACCAAAAATTACTTTAAAAGAAACGCGAATGCAAATAGCACATAACTCGACGCGAAGCGACGGACCGCGGAAACTGCGCGACCACCAGGGTTATGTTGACAGTTGACTAGCGCTGCGACTTGCGCGTGGCGCGTGATCGACACGAGATGAGACGAACGACGGTGATTGGTCGATTCGCTTAAATTCTACTGCTTTCTGCTTAACTTTTTCTATGTGCCACGGCCTTTAAACCTTCGCATTGCGAATGCGGTGAAAACATGAAACGTATAATGACGTACTTAAAAAAATTAATTATTTATTACAATTAACTATTTTTAATTATAATAAATAATTATTATTTTTAAAAGCATGTTATACGTTATTACGTTTTCGAAACTATTGCATTCACGATGCGAAGGTTTCAGTCAATTGCAAGAATAATGTAATTAATAAATTACATTTGGGAATTTGGGAAAATTTATTTTTATTTTGCTCAAAAGAAATGTTCCAACGTTAAAACGTATTGGTCGCTCTGAAAAGAGCGGATTGAATAAAAAAAATTTTAGAGCAGATGCTCGAAATGCCCGCCATCCATCCTAATGCAAGCTCTCATGCGTTTTAATAAATTTCTTTCGACGTTCTGCATTACTTCTTCGTCGATATCCCAAATGGCAAATCGTAATCTTGTTTCTAAATCTTCGATATCTTCGGGAAGTGTTTTATAAATTATTTCTTTACAATATCCCCATAAGAAGAAATCCAGAGGGTTGAGATCCGGCGATCTTGCGGGCCAACGTATCGGGCCGTACCGACCCATCCAGCGTCTGGGAAAATGCTCGTTTAAATAATTTGTAACGATCCTGGCGTTGTGTGGCCCAGCACCGTCTTGTTGAAAGACAATCTCGTTTCTTTCACATAATGGCACATTTTCGAGAAAATCTGGTAGATTTTCTGTTAAAAATTCGACGTAGGTTCTCCCAGTTAAAACATCTGGAAGAATAACTGGACCAAGTATTTCAGTGCCCATTATTCCGGCCCACACATTGATCTTCCAACGAGTTTGAAAATTTCGGAGTCGCGTGACTCTGGGATTTTCCTCGCTCCAAAAGTGCATATTATGCGCATTAAAAATCCCCTCTTGCGTGAATAGTGATTCATCACTAAATATTACACGAGAGGAATATCTGGGATCTCGATCGACGTTTCGCAGAAAATTTTCGCAAAACATTCGTCTTGAACGTCGCGCGCTAATTGGTAACAAATTCGCGATTGGTCGCGGGAGGCGAGGAGGGGGCATCGACCACCCGCGAAGATCGTATAAATTAGATGCACGATCGATAATGCGATCAATAAGCCTGCGATTATCAATAAGCGCGAAGAAGATATGGCAGCTTATACAAGTCAAGAATACTACGACATGCTAATGGCACTTGGCGAGTGTCACGGGCAGCAGAACCTTGCTGCAAGAAGATACGCCGAAATGCATCCAGACCGAAGACATCCATCGGGTCACGTCATACTTGCAGCAGCTCAAAGACTCTACGATACTGGCAGTGTCCTGCCGAACAAACACGACTCTGGAAGAGATCGCGCCGTTAGAAATGTACGGAACACGGAGAGTGTTATACGTGCTTTTGAGAATAATCCCGAAACAAGTATTCGGGTAGTTGCTCGAGAGCATAATTTATCTTATACAACAGTACAAAAAATATTAAAAGAAGAAAAGTTGCACGCGTTTCATTATACACGTGTGCAACATTTACGACCAGCAGATTACCCTGCAAGACGAATGTTTTGCGAAAATTTTCTGCGAAACGTCGATCGAGATCCCAGATATTCCTCTCGTGTAATATTTAGTGATGAATCACTATTCACGCAAGAGGGGATTTTTAATGCGCATAATATGCACTTTTGGAGCGAGGAAAATCCCAGAGTCACGCGACTCCGAAATTTTCAAACTCGTTGGAAGATCAATGTGTGGGCCGGAATAATGGGCACTGAAATACTTGGTCCAGTTATTCTTCCAGATGTTTTAACTGGGAGAACCTACGTCGAATTTTTAACAGAAAATCTACCAGATTTTCTCGAAAATGTGCCATTATGTGAAAGAAACGAGATTGTCTTTCAACAAGACGGTGCTGGGCCACACAACGCCAGGATCGTTACAAATTATTTAAACGAGCATTTTCCCAGACGCTGGATGGGTCGGTACGGCCCGATACGTTGGCCCGCAAGATCGCCGGATCTCAACCCTCTGGATTTCTTCTTATGGGGATATTGTAAAGAAATAATTTATAAAACACTTCCCGAAGATATCGAAGATTTAGAAACAAGATTACGATTTGCCATTTGGGATATCGACGAAGAAGTAATGCAGAACGTCGAAAGAAATTTATTAAAACGCATGAGAGCTTGCATTAGGATGGATGGCGGGCATTTCGAGCATCTGCTCTAAAATTTTTTTTATTCAATCCGCTCTTTTCAGAGCGACCAATACGTTTTAACGTTGGAACATTTCTTTTGAGCAAAATAAAAATAAATTTTCCCAAATTCCCAAATGTAATTTATTAATTACATTATTCTTGCAATTGACTGAAACCTTCGCATCGTGAATGCAATAGTTTCGAAAACGTAATAACGTATAACATGCTTTTAAAAATAATAATTATTTATTATAATTAAAAATAGTTAATTGTAATAAATAATTAATTTTTTTAAGTACGTCATTATACGTTTCATGTTTTCACCGCATTCGCAATGCGAAGGTTTAAAGGCCGTGGCACATAGAAAAAGTTAAGCAGAAAGCAGTAGAATTTAAGCGAATCGACCAATCACCGTCGTTCGTCTCATCTCGTGTCGATCACGCGCCACGCGCAAGTCGCAGCGCTAGTCAACTGTCAACATAACCCTGGTGGTCGCGCAGTTTCCGCGGTCCGTCGCTTCGCGTCGAGTTATGTGCTATTTGCATTCGCGTTTCTTTTAAAGTAATTTTTGGTATCGGTGAATCGATAGTGAGTCAGTAAATCAGTGAATTTGTTATCGCGTAATCTGTATTGTGTTAATCGAGTGAGAGTAATTTGTGAGAGTAATTTACAAAAAGTTTTGATGTGTCTCTACAACTTAAGCATAACGGTGCAGCAGTTAACACGTAGCATGAGGATTTGCTACGCTGCTACAAGGTGAGTGAGCAGGTGAGTGAGTGAGTAAATGAGTGACTGAATGATCGAGTGCATAAGTGTTTGCGTAAAAGAGACAAGGAGAGCGAGAAAAAAAGTGTATGCGTACGTGCATGCACGTGTATGAGTGTCTCTCCCTCCTTCCTCTCTCTCTCTCTCTCTCTCTTTACGCACACGCATTACAAGCATCGCGTGTAGCAATCAGCTGATTGCAGCGTTCAACGGCCGGCGAATCGGAACAACTTTTTGTTAAAGTTATTAAAGTAAATTTATTTTAAGGAACACGTATTCCTGACATAATTCTAAGACACTTTCTTCTTTATCAAAATTTTATTTACAGCATAATTTTATGTCATAAGATTAAAATAGCGACTCACGCGGTAATCACCCGTCGGACGGTCAACTGAACCCGCGTTACGCTTGCGGTGCGCCGCTCCTGCCTGCCTTCTGTACTTGACGCGTGATTTCCTAACTATTTTTGCTTATAACTCGAAAACTATGCTTCAAATCAAATTTTGATAAAGGAAAAATCGTCTTAGAATTGCGTCAGGAATACGTCATTTTACAGATGGAAGGTTATTTCGGATCACCCTGTATATATATACATTGAAGAGGTTTGTGACACAAACTATCGCGCCAACAGGCTTCCGCGGCGCTGTTTTTCCAGTGCGGACAGCAGCACAGTCGCTGGCAGAGGGCGCTGTTCTTTTTATATGTTCCTGCTTCCTTCTTTCCTAACTTACTTCTTATTGTTTTCTCTCTAAGGAAGGTTGGTTTACTGTCTGTGTAAATATACGTTACATAAGTGCAACTGGATTGATAATTGATTAACTATCCTACCACATGGTTATGGGCCCAGGCACGCAAAGAAGCAATAAGATATAGACACGTATACTAGAATCCTCACAATCGCGATCTAAACTAGACGTTGAAAGAGTCTACTGCAATATGGCGAGCCACGATACAAAGATGGAAGTGCACGTAGCGAAACTATCCGACTGCAACTACCAAACGTGGAAAACAGAAATGAAATGGTATCTGAAAGGTAAAAGTCTCTTAGATTACGCTCTCGGCGCAATTAGGTTATGCGAAAACGCATCCGAAGCGGATAGGAAGGTCTTCCGTATTAACGATGACAAGGCTATGGCAGCCATAGGATTACACATTGAAGCAAACCAACAGATATATATAGATGAGTGCTGCAACGCCCACGAAGCATGGTCAGCGTTAGAAAAGGTACACCAACCTATAAATAGAGTTCGTATAATGCAATTAAAAAGGGAATTCTATCATATAAAGATGAAAGACATTGAAACAATGTCTTCATATGTAGCTAGAACTAAAATTGCAGCTGCTAACCTTAGACAGGCTGGTTCGGAAGTAAAGGACGAAGATCTCGCGTATGTAATTCTTGCAGGATTACCTGACACATACGAGAACTTGAACATGGCTCTAGCAAGCCTATCTGACGACAGATTCACCTCTGCAGAGATAATTAGAGTGCTTCTGGCAGAATACGACAGGCGTCGTTCACGCACAGATGATAACGCCAGCGAGTCAATGGAAGCGTTGCAAACCGACAAAAGTCATAAAGGCGGCAAGAGTAATAAAATGTCGAAGGCGTCAACTGCAGATAAAACGACGATCTGTTTCAACTGCAAAAAACCGGGGCATTACGCAAGACACTGTCGTATAAAGACAGGTAACAAACGAAATCAATCTCAATATAAGAATCTCGACGCATTTTTAGTGTCATTGAATAATCTTGGCGTCGAAGAAAGCTGGTTACTGGACAGTGGATGCACGCACCATGTATGCAAGCGGAAAGAATGGTTCCAAAATTTCAGAGAAATAGAAGATGAAACCGTCAACACAGCAGCAAACCCTGAGAAGCAAAATGGTGCGCAATTGCGCGCAAAAGGCATTGGCGACATCGTTTTGAAGACTTTTGTCAGCAATAAAGAAAAGGCCGTTGTTTTACGTAATGTTTACTATGTGCCACACATAAGAAAGAACTTGATGTCCGTTTCTCAAATTGAAAGGAAAGGGAAAGAATTCATTATAAAGAACGGTAAGGTAAAGATACGCAATTCAAAGACAGGACAAATTATGTGCGAAGCCTACAGAAAGAACGACTTATACATTGTCAGAGCTGAGACCGACTTAACGACAAAGGTTCCTGCGGAAGTAAACCTTGCCCAGATTAAAGATCACGATACATGGCACCGCCGTTTTTGCCATGTGAGTAACAGCAACATAGAGAAACTCGCTAAGCACAACAAAGTGCGAGGGTTAGACGACATAATTATGAACAAATACGATTGCGATGCATGCAGTATTGGAAAATCAACAAAGACCGCCTGTAAAAGAATCAAAGGCAAACAAAGCAATGACGTATGTGAGCTAATACATTCAGACCTTTGTGGTCCAATGCCCACCAAATCTTTGAGCGGCAAGAAATATTTTATCACATTTGTCGATGATTTCTCGAGGAAGACAAATGTCATGTGTTTAAAATCCAAGGAGGAGGTCACGGATTGTGTCAAAAAATATATAGCACGAGTTGAACGTGAAAAAGGAAAGAAGGTGAAGAGATTCCGAACAGACAATGGATTGGAATACTGTAATAAAGAGCTTATAGATTTCTTCAAAAACACAGGTATAAAACATGAGAAGTCTAACGTAGAGACACCCCAAATGAACGGAGTCGCAGAACGGATAAACAGAACCCTTATGGACTTGGTGAGATCGATGCTGAAATCGGCAAAACTCCCTCAAAGATTCTGGGCGGAAGCAGTCGTAACGGCTGCGTATATTCGAGACAGAGTCGGCCACACGTCAATCAAAGGCGACGTGCCACTCGCTATATGGACAGGTCGAACACCTAGTGTCCAACACCTCAAGGTATACGGATGTTTGGCCTACGCAAATTTGCCTAGACAAGGCCGAAAGAAACTCGACGACAGGGCGATCGAATGTTTTATTGTTGGATATGCATCGCAAACTAAAGGTTACCGTCTCTGGTGTCCGGAAAAATCAGACGTAATTATAACGAAACATGTTAAATTCGCGGAAGACAAAATAGGGTATGAATGGCTCTACAAAGACAGTATTCCGTCCAAATACAGACACAATAATTTTTGGCCAGGGAGTGACAGCGAATCAGAGGTAGATCATACCGTCACACCTCGACATAGCAAGAATAAGACACCGAAAAAGTTAATGTCAGAATCCGAAACAGAACCGGAAGATTCGACAAGTGAAAAAACAGAATCGAATAGAATATCCCAGACAGTGGGGGAGGTAAGTGTGCCAAAGAAGAAGAAAGTTGGCAGACCTAAAAAGGTAATAAAAAATCCGTACGGTCGAAAAGGGAAACCTAAAAAGGAAACTGACTAAGATACTAGCAACACAGAAGATAATAGTGAAGTAGAAGTCAATCACGTTGAGATTAACGAACCTCGCGACCTGCACGAAGCATTAGCATCTCCACAAGCTACTGAATGGAAGCGAGCCATCAATGAAGAGATTGAGAATCTAGAAAATAGACAAACCTGGGAAATAACGGATCTTCCACCAGGCAAGCGATACCTAGGATGCAAATGGATTTTTAAATTGAAGACAGACTCCGAAGGTAAAATTACACGTTTTAAAGCTAGATTGGTAGCTCAAGGTTTTTCTCAACAAAAGGGCACGGATTACACTGAAACTTACTCACCCGTCGCCAACTTCTCAATAATACGTTTTATGTTAGCTATCACTAGTACATATGGATGGCATACACGGCACTTAGACATAAAAAGTGCATATTTAAACGGAAGCCTTGAAGAAGAATTGTACATGAAGGCCCCTCCTTTATATGAGAATGAAGAGAGGAAGATAGTCAGACTCAAGCGACCAATTTATGGATTGAAGCAATCCGGAAGGAACTGGAACACTGAAATCAACAACCTTCTTATTAAAAATGGTTATAAAAGACTACGATCTTCAAGTTGTGTGTATTGCAAAGGACATTGGACAATAATAGTAATCTACGTTGACGACATATTTATATTCTCCAGCAAAGAAACGCCATTGAATAAAATTATCGAGCTAATAAAGAGGAGCTACGAAACAAGAGACCTAGGAAAAATTTCTTACGCACTAGGAGTAAAGGTCAAACAAGAGGAATCAGGAAACATACTATTGAGTCAACGAGCATATATAGAATCTATGCTATCGAAATTCGGCTTAGATGAATGCCGTGCCACGGCAACACCTCTTGAACACGGTCAAAGGATGTCAAAAGATGATGGTGCCAAATCACCAACAGAAAAGGATGAAATGGCTAATATCCCGTACCCTCAACTTATAGGATCATTAATGTACCTGGCATTATTTACAAGACCCGACATCATGTATGCTGTCACAAAATTATCACAGTATAATGAAAATCCTGGAAAAATACATTGGACTCAAGCTAAACATGTATTACGCTATCTAAGTGGAACCAAAGATTACGTTTTAAAGTACCGGGCAAATCAAGAGTCTAACATTCAGATTTACAGCGACGCCGACTGGGCAGGTGACCTCGACGACAGGCGTTCCTACTCTGGCATGGTGGTCACAATCGGACAGAGCGTGATACAATGGAAATCAAAGAAGCAAAGATGTATTACGACCTCAAGCATGGAAGCAGAATACGTCGCGTTATCATTAGGAGTTAAAGAAGCTATGTGGACTCAAATGTTCATTAAAGAGTTGGACATGTCTGTATTATTTTCTAAAAATTGTGTACTACGATGTGATAATCGAGCCGCAATAGATTTTTCGAAAAACCATGTCGAGAAAGGACATACTAAACATATCGACATAGCCCAACATCTTGTATGTGAAAAGGTAGATGATGGTACTGTCACTATATCCTACATCGCATCGAATGATAACCCAGCTGATATACTGACAAAACCACTGAAGCGAGTCATTCATCGTGAAGGCGTACGAAAATTAGGATTAAGTGTCACAAAAGTGGGGGAATGAAGAGGTTTGTGACACAAACTATCGCGCCAACAGGCTTCCGCGGCGCTGTTTTTCCAGTGCGGACAGCAGCACAGTCGCTGGCAGAGGGCGCTGTTCTTTTTATATGTTCCTGCTTCCTTCTTTCCTAACTTACTTCTTATTGTTTTCTCTCTAAGGAAGGTTGGTTTACTGTCTGTGTAAATATACGTTACATAAGTGCAACTGGATTGATAATTGATTAACTATCCTACCACATACATATATATATACAGGGTGTCTGAAACATTTTGGTCTATATATACATATATATATATATATATGTCTTTAGTATATTTCAAGGACATTTTAAAACACCTATATACATTTATATATTTAGAAGCATTAAACATTATTTAGTCAATATAGCTACTTTTCGCAATTATCTATATATTTTTTTTCAAAACTATAAAGAATTTAATATGTACGGTCTATTTTAAGGACATAAAAATATTAACAGACAATGGATTAATATGAGGACATATATATGTTTACATATAGATTATTATGGGAACATGGATGTATAAAATTGAAATTGTTATATGTTTTAATACGATTTGAACTCAATAATATTACCTTGTAGCTATAATTGCGAACTATACCGTATTTTGCATAATATTAACTGTTTTATATGGATGGGTATTTTCGAAGACTCCCAGCGAGAAATGACCTATCAATCAACATCAAATCGGTCATCGATATTACATCAAATTAATGTCGATTCAACGTCAATTCGATGAGTCATTTCTCACTGGGCTTTTATAGTATGCGCGTACTCTATAAAAGTCTTTAAAAATATCCGTGTTCCCATAATAGTCTATATGTAAACATATATATGTTTTCATATCAACCTATTACCTGTTAACATTTATATGTTATTTAAATTGTTTATTATTTTGAAAAGAAAGATATTGATGACTGTTGAAAAAGAAAGTGCAAATATGTACCATATGATCTATGAAACACTTGAATGATGTGCCGTGTGATTTATATATACCTGTTAATACTGAGAAATTAATAATGGCATTCACATTTTTTAGCACAAAAGTAGTCATAACATAGATAGACTGAGCATGACGTGCGAGATCTAGCCGGCGCGTAATAGACTTTTTACAATAAGCCGTAAGTCGTAAAGTCATAAGAAATTGACCAATCATAGTCGATGAATTCTTCTGTGATTTGTCTGTAATTGGTCAATTTCTTATGACTTCTTATGACACAAGTCGGCACAAGCATTATTCTATTTCTTTTCAATACCATTGAACAACAATAATTTTTGATACATATGGTATATTTTGGGAACTGTTCTTAAAATTAAAAGTTTATAGTGGATAATATTCGAGTATATAAAATCTATCGAATAAAAAGTATTCTTCGATTGTTTTTCAGCAAGAGACACAGTCGATACAATATCATTCTGTGTCCGTTCCAATGAGCAATACTTTTGATACTTATAACTTTTCATACTTTAGTGTCGTTACTGATAATAAGATATTTAAAAAACATAAGAAATTATGTCAGTTGGAAACGTTTCGACGCATGATATATGATTATATGAATATGAAAGAAAAAAAACACTTTTTTACATATTTTTATTTTGTAACATTTTTAATAAAGATATTAAGTCAAAATATAATAAAAAATAAAAATAAACTTAAAAATAGTACACGCACCAACGAAAAAACTTTTGATTTTTAAAAGTCTTCAAAATATGCCATATTTATCAAAAAATGTTTCCAAATTGTATCAAATGCGCGCTCGATATATTTCAAAAACATTTAGGCTGTGATCTACTTGACGCAAATGCTTCGAAGCGTTCCTTCTTTCTTCCTCTCTTTATTAAAAGAACAGAGAAAAAGAATGCTTCGAAGCATATGTAACGTCAAGTACGTGGATCACAGGCATAAAGACAAATCATATACATTTCAGATAGCACATGTTGTTTCATATACGTTTTCTAATCCATTGGATACGTTTAGGAAACGTACATATGAAACAAACATGTGCTACTTGGGATGCGTATATTTAGAGATGCAATAAATATTATTTAATCAATACAACTATTTTTCGCAATCATCTATATTCTATATTATTTTTGTGAAAACTATGTCAAAATTATAAATTTAACATATGTAGTCCATTTTAAGAATATACAAATATTACAGCCAATGGATTGATATGAAGACATATATATGTTTATGTATGGACTATTACGGGGACATGGGTGTATAAAATTGAAATTTTTATACATATTTTAATTTAAGCCAAGCAATATCACTTTTAACTATACAATATGTATAATTGCTATAGCTGTATTCCTAATTATACTTTATTTGTAGAATATTAACTGTTTTACGTAGATGGGTATTTTGAGGACTTTTATTGTATTTGTACATACAAATAGTTAATGCTCGATCTATATAATATTTATGATTGCGATCCAGTATAAATGTTTTGAAGTGTTCTTTCTTTCTTTACTGAAGGAATGTCTCGAAGCATTTATAACGTCAAGTGAATAACCTAGATATATTAGACACTAAATCACTTTTTAAGTATTGAAAAAATTTTTCTGATGCGATTTTTGTGATAATTTTAAAATAGTTATTTAATATTTTTTAAGTGTGTGTATAACCATACTATCTCTCTCTCTCTCTCTCTCTCTCTCTCTCTCACTTTTTCTACCCCTTTCCCTCACCCCTCTATAAGATGATTTAATATCTAAGATTTATTGATATTGATAAGAATAAATAAGCAAAAAAGAATAATTAGAAAAATACGGTTTATTAAATTTTGAGGATGTATTAATAAATTGAAACGGAACGTATAATACGATATCTCTTCTTTTTCCTGCAATTTTCTTCCATTAATTATTTCTGTTTATTCTTTATTATCAATAATTAAATAAATATATATTCTAAAATTATTTATATTTTAGGATATACTATTTGTATGTATTTGTAAATATATCATTTGACGTTATATGTATAATAATTAAAACATTTACAATAAGTTTTCTTTCTGCTATCTTCCTATGTTGATTATTTCTAATAAATTTTTTAATAATTTAAAATTCATTACTTTTTTAGTAATTTTGGAACGTTTAAAATGAGTAGAAAGTCAGAAAAACACGCGATTGGGATACTTTCAGGACATATGTTAATAAATGTTATATAATACAATAATTTCTTAGTTTTCCTACGGTTTATACGGTTTTCCTACTTTTATTAATTATTTTTAATATTTAATTCTTATTTTTGTTTTTCTTGCATTTTCTAAAGATAAATAATAAAGAAATATAAACTAGAAAAAAACAGAAATATAGATATATTTCGAGGACATGTATTAATAAATTAATACAGAGATAGCATTATTATATATTTTAGCATTTATCTTCTTTGTTTTAACGCTTCTGAAAATGAAAAAAACAAGTACAGCTAAAAATTAAACTTTTATATGTCTTTAAAATATTTAAAAAAATATTCACATACATTTGATTTTTTATGAAGACTTTTATACGACAGATTTTGTCCTTAAATATTACCAACTAAAAAAACTGTAATTTTCAGGACAATCCTCAAAATTAGTGCCCATTCTACAATAAGCCGTAAGTCATAAAGTCGTAAGAAATTGACCAATCACAGTCGATGAATTCTTTTGTGATTTATCTGTCATTGGTCAATTTCTTACGACTTTACGACTTACGGCTTATACGGTGTCTACAATGCAGTCGTAGAGTCGTAAGTCGTAAGTAATTGACCAATCACAGACCAATCACAGAAGAATAATTGACTGACTCTGCATTATTGTAGAATGGGCATAATACAGAGGTTGCAGTATTATAGTGATTTAGCATTCATTTTCTTTATTTTAATATCAGTAAAAATGAAAAAAAAAAACAAGTGTAAAGCTTAGACATAAAAATATAATGCTAATAAATTGAATTTTTTTATGTCCTGAAAATATGCCAAATACAAAATAATATTCATATATATTTGATACAACAGGCATCATGAGGGGGTCTACAATGCAGTCGTAGAGTCGTAAGTCGTAAGAAATTGACCAATCACAGTCGATTATTCTTCTGTGATTGGTCTGTGATTGGTCAATTACTTACGACTTACGACTCTACGACTGCATTGTAGACACCGTATAAGCCGTAAGTCGTAAAGTCGTAAGAAATTGACCAATGACAGATAAATCACAAAAGAATTCATCGACTGTGATTGGTCAATTTCTTACGACTTTATGACTTACGGCTTATTGTAGAATGGGCACTAATTTTGAGGATTGTCCTTAAAATTACAGTCTATTAGCGTTTTCGATTATACAGGGTTTGAACTACCCAAGGTTGGTTAATGATGTCATTGCAACCTCTCCACCAATGAAAGACTTGCATTCATAGTAAAATAGTGATTAATCAACCCTGGATCGTTCAAATCCAGTATAATCGAAAACGCTATATGGCAGGCACATGGCACGCTCTATATACTACTATGTCCATGATAATAGCTAACATAAGATAGGAATATATAAAAGTCTATGAGTGAACACATAGGGTGCTTTCCAGCAAGCGACACAGTGCGACACAGTGTCCACTAGTGTGAGTGAGACACACTCAGTATGGCCGGTATTCATAGTCGGATCTTATATTTAAGATCGTCTTAAGTTTATCTTTAGATGCTGTACGAATCAGTTCATTGGCTACGGAGTATCTGAAGATGAACTTAAGACGGTCTTAATTATAAGATCTGACTATGAATACCAGCCTATATCTCACTCACACTAATGGACACAGTGTCGCACTGTGTCGCTTGCTGGAAAGCACCCATACTTCCCCTTTGTCGTGCAAATTTTCGGTCAGCAATAGTCAGAAGTAAAAATTGGCGCGTTATTCGCCATTCTGCTATATTACATAATTCAATAAAATAAGTTTTTTGATAGCTAAAATGTATTCATTAAGGAAACATAATGTGTTACAAAAAGCAAAAAAAAAACAAAACACATTGGAAAGTAAGTATATTCCGGACATTATATTGTGTTTTATATAATACGTAAACACATTGAATTATTTTTGCAATTTTATCATTTCAAGATTTAATACCACAAGTAGTACTAATGCGTTACAAAGTGCATAATAAAGAAAACAATATTGAAACAACGCAACAGAAAAATACATATAATGGTAAGTATCTTTAATAAGTTTTTTATTTTAATATAATATATACATATAAAGGTATATGAGGCAGATAAGAACAGTTGTTCATGTAAATAAATTATTTTTTCCTAATCTTTTTCGCAGCTAAATCTTTAAACGACAAACAAAAAATTTTCATAAATGATGTTTGTGAAGATAAAACAGTATTACACAAGAATAAGACTGTTTTAAAAAGAAACAAACTTAAGAAAAAGTGTGAAGTTAAAGGTAAGATTATTATGTCCATGTGGTATTTATTTATATATGTATACATTATATTTATGATTTATAAACAACTAAATTTTTAGAAAAAAAGTATCTAAAATAAATACTTCTAAAAATATTACATCCCTGATAGCAAAGTGTTAGTAATTGTTGGCGGATTGGCGACAAGTTTGATCAAACACTCATTTGTTTGATCAAACTTGTCGTCAATCCGCCAACAATTACTAACACTTTGCTATCAGGGATCATATATTTTGAAAAAAAAGTCTGTGGAAGAAATTAATTTTAAAGGTTATATTGTTAATTATTTATTCATTACATGTATATTAGGCTTATGGTTATTTAAAAATTTAGCTATATTTTTAACGAAGAAAGAAATTTCTAAGATGCTTATTATTTCTATGATATTTGAAACCAGAAAACTAATTAATCGGAAAAGTAAAATCACATATATCAAAAGTAAAATTACAATTATTCAAATCCTCTATAATTCGTAAATATAATTTTCATTTTTCTATTTTCAACAGCATCTCCAACAAAGAAGTTTAAAGTTTCTACAGAACAGAACATTTCTGAAAATGTAACTGTATCAGATATTTCCTTATCTGAAATATCAAAAATGATCGATGATGAAGGTGAAATAATTTTTTGATTTCTTTAATTTTTAATTGTATAATAATAAAAATATGTTATTTTTCATTTTATTTTATTGACTTAATCTCTTTTATGTAATTTTTTTATTAGTGTCTTATAAAACATAAAATAATAATAATAATATATAATAATAATTTAATTTACATAGTGAAATATGTAATTTATTGTAGATGGTTATCAAGAAAAAAAGTTAGATTCAGTAACTGATGTGGCAACAAATAAGTGGGTATTTACGAAATAATAATTTTTATATTTTTGCATGAAAATATATATTAAACATTTTTATTTTCAGATGTAAAATTACTAATATTGACACGATAAATACAAAATTTATTATACGAGGTCAATCATGCATTGATGATGTTGAAGGTTTGCTCTGTATATAAAAATTAATATATTACTAGTATTAATCTAAAGCTTTTATGTTTTAACTAAAAAATAAATTTTGCAAATAAATTCATTATAAATTTATATCAAGCTTAGCTTGACCTTTAATCTATACTATAAATTTAGTTTTATTAATATGTAAAAAATAATAATCCACATTGTTTATTTCAATTTCTTTTTAATTACATCAATTATTATTGTAAAACTCCTCTTATAATTATTTGTTTCATGTTTCAGATGAAAATTGTTTTTTATATACCAACACAGATGTCACGTCTAACACTAACGATTTTGTTAAAAATGATATAATAAATACAAGCACTGACGTTATTAATGATCTAAGTGTATCACCAATACTTTCTAATACGCTTGAGAAGGAGATAATTGATTCCAACTTAATAAATTCTAGTGAATTTTCTGATTTAATAAATACAGGTAGTATTTTTATTTTGTACAAATTTTAAATAAAATTATTGAATTTTATGTTAGCTTATTTTTCTACAAATTATTTAATTACTATTTACTTATTGTTAGTTATAAAAATTAGCTATTTAATTAATTTATATTCTATGTTTACTTATTATGTTATAGATATAAGTTTTAATTTAATATCGAATAATAATACTGAAAAAGAACTTCCTTCAACTTCTTGCAAATTTCAAGAAATTAAAACAAACAATGTAAAGAACTTGTGCTTTGCGCAAGAGAATGATACTGAAACACAAGGTATTAGAACCATGTTATACGTTGTTACTTTACTTTTTATGATTATTTTTTAGTCTTAGACTGATTATTTAATATTTTTCTCTTTTTGTAAATAGAAAAAGATATTGAAAGTGATTCTGATTATGTACAAAGTGAATATTCGTCAGCTGCGAGTGACTCTGAGGAAACAGAAAAATCAGAACAAGAAAACGATATCAAAAAGCACTTTTCTAACACGCAAAATAATGATTCGACGATATCCACAGGTATGGATGTTAGTAATATTGCGGGATGTGAAACTCGGCAAGATGAACAAACAGTAATACCTACAAAATTAGCTGGCACAAAAAAATATATGTGTGTGTTCTGTCACAAAATGCAAGCAAAAATTGCTCGACATTTCGAATTAGTTCATTCTAAGGAACCTGACGTTCAAAAGTTTAAATATTTACCTAAAGGTTGTAGCGAAAGAAGAAAGATCATCGATACTTTAAGAAAAAGAGGAAATTTCAAATTTAATATTGAAAAACAATACGAAGGGCAAGGTTTTATTCCATGTAGACGAGCAAGAGAAAATCAACCAAAGATTCTGAAAAATTATTTGGCATGTGGGAATTGCAAGGGTCATTATTTAAAATCGACATTAAGACATCATTTCAAAAAATGTACAGGTCGGACAGGAGAAAAAAGTCGCATTGTTAAAGTAATGGGTCGAAGATTAGAAGGCAAATGTCTCAAAGAAGCTGATGAAAGAGTACGGCGATTAGTTTTACCAGTAATGAGAGATGATGACGTAACGCGCAATATTCGTTATGATAGTTTATTATTATTGTATGCGAATTCCCAGTGCAAAAAATATAGACACTCATCGCATCATTTACAAATGATTCGAGCTCGATTGCGGCTTGTAAGTCGTCTATTGATAGCGATGAGAGATATTAATAATGATATTACGTTTTTGACTTCTATTTACGATCCAAAATATTATGATACTTTTTTAGATGCAATAAATATTGTTGCACAATATGACAAAGAAAAAGATACTTATGAAAAGCCTGCTATTGCATCTAATCTTGGTACTTACGTAAAGTATATTGGCGAACTTTTAATAACAAAATGCATAAAAGAACATGATGATAACACGAAAATAAATACAAAAAGTTTTTTAAAACTGTTAACGGTTGATTATGGAGTAAGTGTTAACAAAACTGTAGTCGAATCTCAATCTCAATTTAGAAGACAAAAAATTACAAAACTTCCTACAATGGAAGATATACAAAAATTGCGGAATCATCTATTAAAAGTGCAAAAAGAATCATACAATAACTTGAAAAACAAATTTTCATTATCTGATTGGATTTCTCTTGGAGAAGCTACTTTAACATCAATACAATTATTTAATCGCCGCCGACCAGGAGAAACGAATATTAATTTCTGATTTTAAAAATTACGAAAAAATTAATGAAAATATCGATACGTTCAGTAAATTATCTAAAGAAGAAAGAGAACAAGCACAAAAATATGTCCGATTTTGTATACGCGGAAAGTTAGGAAGAACTGTTCCTATAATATTAGATGAACTTAATTTGGAATGTGCACAAATGTTTTTACAGTTAAGAAATAAAGCCAAAGTGCACTTAAAAAATCCTTATTTATTTGGTATTCCAGGACATGACAAAATTATTGATAAACATTTACGTGCATATCGAGTTATGTTGCGTTTTGCTAAAGAGAGCAAAGCTGAATTTCCTGACACGTTACGTGGCACTACACTTAGAAAACATATAGCCACTATGGGAATAACTCTTAATTTAACGGACAATCAGATTACAGATCTAGCCAATTTCATGGGCCATCATGAAAAAATACACAAGGAAGTGTATAGAAAGCCGGTAATAATTAAAGATATTACAGAAGTCTCACAACTTCTAGAAGCTGCACAAGGTGTGAGAGATGCAGCAAACAATTTAATTGATGAAAGCGACAGTGAAGCTGAAAGTAACAAAAATATAGAAAGCAAAGAGAATGAAATATTTGAAGATAGTTTGCAGCAATCGAGTGATAGTAAGTAAAAAATTTATTTCCGAAATATATAGATAGATTACCTTATTATGATTTTAATGTTTCTATTTTAATGTTTTGCAGGCTCAGTGTATAAAAAACGTACAAAAACTGAAATGAGAACTGTACAAAAAAAACGCAGATCAAAGGGTAAGAAATCAGGAGACGCGGTAGCGTCTCCGGCCATGTTCAAAAATACAAGTAGACGCTACAAGTCTCTTATCCCGCACCCTTAAAGTCGACTTTTTGGGGGTGTAGAACTATTAAAATATAAAAAATTTTGAAATGCCTGTAGCATATTCCGAAAGGTGGTATCGCCACGAGTAAGTTAAGCCAAAAAAGAAAAAAATCGGTCAAGCCGTTCTGGACATATAAACGGTCAAAAAGTGATGTTTTTCACGAAAAATGAAGTAACGTCTTCTTCTTCTTCTTCTTCTTCTCTGTCCGCAATCATATGTACTTCTCTTCTCTCTTACCTTTCACTCACACCTCCCCCAACTTCCACTCACCCACTCCCCCTCCCCTCCCTTTCTCCCCTCCCTTCCCCTCCCCCCCTCCCCTCCCCTTCTCAATTTTTTCGTCTTTTTCGCTCTATTTCGCACTTTTTCATCATCTTTCACCCCCTCTCACTCTCTCACACCCTTTCTGGTGTATTTACCATTTATTAAAAATTTTCAAAAACCACCCCTTAGACGTGAAATTTAATTTAATCTAGCTTGTGCTAGACGTCCAATTAGAAAAATTATTTTTTCATATGTACTTCTCTTCTCTCTTACCTTTCACTAACACCTCTCCCAACTTCCACTCACCCACTCCCCCCTCCCCTCCCCTTTCTCCCCTCCCTTCCCCTCCCCCCTCCCCTCCCCTTCTCAATTTTTTCGTCTTTTTCGCTCTATTTCGCACTTTTTCATCATCTTTCACCCCCTCTCACTCTCTCACACCCTTTCTGGTGTATTTACCATTTATTAAAAATTTTCAAAAACCACCCCTTAGTGAAATTTAATTTAATCTAGCTTGTGCTAGACGTCCAATTAGAAAAATTATTTTTGGATCTATTGCGTGCCCAAACAAAAATACGATAGTTGCAATAGCGCTGAAATCGGGCTTGCTTTAGGCGCCCAATTAAAGAAATTTGGAGTGCTCTGCTTATAAAAGATATCCCAGAGACGATTAATTTGTGTATTAGTTATATATTTAAAAATATTTTATACCAGATGTAGTTTACACCAGACGTAATGATCGTGTTAAAATCGGAGAGACGAATAAAATATATGGTTGCGTGCTCACAAGAATAGCTGATGGAGGAACTCATTCTTTATTTTCAATATTATTGTATTTTTGACATACAAACGGTTAAACATCTCGGAGAAATAAAGACAGTTAGCGAGTGACTGTGTCAGTGTCAAAATTAAAACGGAATAAAAATCTATTTGAAATTAGGTCATCACTTCAACGATAAAAATAATATAAGTATAAGTATATAACTACGTACAACTATATAATGTAAAAATAATTATTTGAATATATTGATGAAAGAATATTAGCATTTTAATAAATTATGTTATTTATTGAAATTTTATAACTTAATCGATATATTGTGTTACATACGTTACATGTAATTTCAGTTTTACTAATTCAAACTATTAATGATACATTAGTGGTTCTAGTAATCATTTCGTGCATCGACTTTACTAAAAATTGACTCTATTGATAAACTACGTAAATTACACGCGGAATAATAATAGGGAAATACTGTAACTAAAATACAGAAATGTAACAGAAGCGTATATAAAAAGAAGTATATGGAGATTTTCGCACACAAGTGTCTTACAAGAACCCGTAAATTAACCCCATAAGAAATGTTAATTAAAGAAATGTTAACGACATAGGTCCCATACTTTTGCGATGTACCGTTTTTGAGATATTGAATTTCACCCCTAAGCGGTAGTTTTTGAAAATTTTTAATAAGTGGTAAATTAACCCCATAAGAAACCGATAATTAACGACACAGATACAGATATTTAGTAACAAAAAATTTATCAGGAGACGCGGTAGCGTCTCCGGCCATGTTCAAAATTTTGGACGCTACTAGTCTCTTATCCAGAAAGATTAGAATCGATTTTTTGGGATACAGAACTATTAAAATATAAAAAATTTTGAAATGCATGTAGCATATTCTGAAAGGTGGCATCGCCACGAGTAAGTTAAGCCAAAAAAAAAAAAAATCGGTCAAGCCGTTCTGGATATACAAACGGTCAAAAAGTGATGTTTTTCATGAAAAATTCTTCTCTGTCCGCAGTCATGTATGTACTTCTCTTCTCTCTTACCTTTCACTCACACCTCCCCCAACTTCCACTCACCCTCCCCTCCCCTCATTTCCCTTTCTCACCTCGCCCCCCTTCCTCCCCAACCCTCCCCCACTCTATTTTTTCATTTTTTTCGCTTTTCTTACACTTTTTCATTATCTTTCACCCCCTCTCACTCTCTCACACCCTTTCTGGTGTATTTACCATTTATTAAAAATTTTTAAAAACCACCCCTTGAGGGTGAAATTTAATATCTCAAAAACAGTACATTGAAAAAATACGGTACCTGTGTCGTTAATTAACATTTCTTATGGGGTTAATTTACTGCTGAATAAAAATTTTCAAAAACAACCCCTTGGGGGTAAAATTTAATATCTCGGAAACGGTGCATTGTAAAAATATGAGACATGTGCCGTTAATTAAGGTTTCTTATGGGGTCAATTTACCATTTATTAAAAATTTTCAATAACCACCCCTTGGGTGTGAAATTTAAGATTTCGGAAATGGTGCATCGCAAAAATATGAGACATGTGCCGTTAATTTAGGTTTCTTATGGGGTCAATTTATCATTTATTAAAAATTTTCAATTACGCTAATGTAATAATAAAATTTACCGCTTAATCTCTCGTTTTAATGTAAATAATTAATAAAATATTCCATTTACTTACTATTTGTATAATAATTAATATATAATAATAATATAATAATAATAATAAAATTTATGTTTATTGAATTTATCGCTTAATTTTTTGTTCTAATGTAGATATTTAATAAAATATTCAATTTACTTCCTAAGTAAAATTTATAACATTGTCCTTTAACTTCAAAAAATTCTAAGTTTTTAATAAATCTAATAAATAAAATTGAAAGTGATAATAAATATTTTTTCAATTTTGGATCTCTCTATACTAAACGATAAGAAATTAATCTTAATCCATCTCATCCAAATAAAATTCTAAGTAAATTAGGTCTAATGATTATTAATATTATAGACATAATCTTCAATATATAATCTTAAATAAAATATTAATATAAATACTAAAATTATTAAAAATAAATAATATTTATAATAATAATTTAAGATAAATTAAATTTTTATATTAATCTTACAAATTAATATTTTATTTAAACTACTTAAATTTTTAATTTTATTTTAATAAGATAAACTTAAATTAATTAAAATTTTAATTAATGGTCAAGAATAAATTAATAAAATTATATATTCTTTTAAAGAAATTGTAAATATGTAATTTGAATTTAAATATATTTTTCCGTGTCAAATACATGAATATAAATACTTCTTTGGTGTATTTTGTTTGTATAATAATATGTATAATAATAAAATTTAAGCTAACTGAATTTATCGTTTAATCTTTCGTTCTAATGTAAGTATCCACTCTTAAAAAGTCCATGTTATATCGATTCTCGCAAGTATTGTTGTCGCTTTTCCGCGATGCTGATTGGTTATCTCGATACTCTGTGCTGTGTGCGTACTTAAAATCGATAAAAGTTTGTCATGGTTAAGCATGACACATGTGACAGATTATGATTGTATTTCTCTTTAGACCTTCGCGCGTGTTACATGTGTATAATATATTAAGCCAGCGGCACACGATGCTATTTTATCTGCTGGATTGCTTGCGTGCGTCTGTGCTGGCAATATTTCTTTCCGTTAAATTGGAAATTATGTAATTTGTTGATCACCCTGTTGACTGATCTGCTGAATTTCTGTGAAAATCCAGAATTAAATTTCACCCTCAAGGGGTGGTTTTGAAAATTTTTAATAAATGTTAAATTGACTCCATAAGAAATCAAGAGACACGGTAGTGTCTTGTGCTAAGTCCGCGCAAGCACAAGACACTACCGTGTCTTATTACGCGAGTCGGTCAGTTGAGAGCACTCAATATTTCTGGTTTTCATATATCCGCTCAACGGATCAACTTCTAAATAGTCTCAATCGATAGAGCGGGGTCGAATTATATAATAAAAGTGTTTTTATTTTTGGGTTACATGCTCTATAAATCGAGCTATTACGACGCAAAGTCCAAATGTGAAAAATATCATTTAAGAAACGTCGTCGTCTTCGTTGTCGTCGACCGCTCAGATTTTACTGTTGTGGCATTCGACATCAGATCGCGCTAGTGACGCTCTGGAAATGTTGGCAAGAGGGGCTGCGGTGAGGGGCGAAGAAATGTGCTAAAGTGTCGGCAAGGGGGGCCGCGGTCAGGGACGAAGAAATGTGCTAAAGTGTTGGCAAGGGGAGCAGCGGTGAGGGGTGAAGAAATGTGTTATACAGGACGTCGTTTTTAGGACACGTTTACTATAACGTAGTATGATCGATAATCGACAGTAAGTGACGTCGATAATCGATCGACAGTAAGTGACGTTGATAAAAGTAAGCTAGGTTATTAGCGGCGACGAGACATTATTATTGTATTTGCACATGCAATAACACAAATTTTCTTTTGCTCTCGTTATCACGCATTCACTCTCTCTCTTTCACTCATTACTTATTCTCTAATCTTTCATTTATCAGACCGATTAGTTAAAAAATTTCGAGTAAAGTATATCTCTCTATAAAAATTACCTTTTTAAAAAAAGGTAAAAAAAAGGTGCTAAGTCCGCGTCAAAAGTATCTTTGCAAAATAGTATAGTATTATTAACTCTAAAAAACTATTTAAAAACCTATTTCCAAAAGAGTGTGATTTTAATCTACACATATAAGTTATTTTAATCTAAACAAAATGGTTTATTTTAAACCATAAAAAAACTATAATTTATTTAATTATACATTCTACAAAAATAATGATATCAACAAATTGTGCTAAGTAAAAATAAAAATTTAAAAAAATATTTTAATAAAAAATGATACAAAATAATGTAAAAAATAATTTTAATTTTTTAAATTATATCCTACTAAAATACTGATATCGAGAAATTATGCTATTTAAAAATAAAAATTTAATATTTTAACAAAAAATTATACATAATTGTTTTAATTTAAAAAAAATTATGGTATTACAATTATGGTATTGCCCCAACTTAATAAAACATTTTGAAATAAAATATATTTAAAAAAATTTAATATAATATAGTATAGTTTGAAAGTTTTTCAAAAAAAAAAAAAGAAAAACAAATAATGTAAAAATATAAAATTAAAAATTATTTACAAAAAATAAAAAATTAAAAATTAATGGAAAAATATAAAAATGTATATAAAAATTAAAAATTAATATAAAAATAAAAAATTTAATTGAAAGACTTAGCTCTGCTACAAAATATGCTATTTTAAAAATTAGCAACGCTAAGTCTTTCAATTAAATTTTTTATTTTTATATTAATTTTTAATTTTTATATACATTTTTATATTTTTCCATTAATTTTTTATTTTTTATTTTTTGTAAATAATTTTTAATTTTAGATTTTTACATTATTTGTTTTTTTTTTTTTTTAATTAAACTTTCAAACTATACTATATTATATTAAATTTTTTTAAATATATTTTATTTCAAAATGTTTTATTAAGTTGGGGCAATACCATAATTGTAATACCATAATTTTTTTTAAATTAAAACAATTATGTATAATTTTTTGTTAAAATATTAAATTTTTATTTTTAAATAGCATAATTTCTCGATATCAGTATTTTAGTAGGATATAATTTAAAAAATTAAAATTATTTTTTACATTATTTTGTATCATTTTTTATTAAAATATTTTTTTAAATTTTTATTTTTACTTAGCACAATTTGTTGATATCATTATTTTTGTAGAATGTATAATTAAATAAATTATAGTTTTTTTATGGTTTAAAATAAACCATTTTGTTTAGATTAAAATAACTTATGTGTGTAGATTAAAATCACACTTTTTTGGAAATAGGTTTTTAAATAGTTTTTTAGAGTTAATAATACTATACTATTTTGCAAAGATACTTTTGACGCGGACTTAGCACCTTTTTTTTACCTTTTTTTAAAAAGGTAATTTTTATAGAGATATCACTCTTTTTTGTAAATGACATTACTCTTCTTGAGCTTTTCCGTTTTATCAAGTTAAGTTATTAGCGGCGACGATAGTGAAAAATAGCGACTTAAGAAATGAGGTAAGCAAAGAAGTATTCAATTTTATAGTTTATTATTTTATTATTTTAATATCTTCTTTTATGTACAGGATATAAAAATGGTTTCTTTTATATGCACGATATGAAAATAGTTGCGTAGCAAAAAATAATGCAGTAAGTAATGTTGATTGCTTACTGTATCTTATCTTATCTCTCAGCATTTTCATCCTGTATGTATTACATTTCATTTTGTTTAATAATAGTACTTATGTTATAGTTATGTGCACTATTTGGTTTGGAATCGCTGAAAGAAGATAACATAGAAAAGATTCGAGTTGGTGTACCATCCTAAAAAACCAAACTTGTATTTGCAATGGGCCATCTTTGAAAAAGATCAGGATAACTTTGAGAAAGCTGCCACTATATATGTATATATTAGAGAATATTGATAACGTACTACCACATATGATAAATACATAATAACAAGAAATAATGCGGAAAGTAATGTTGATTGTTTCCTGCATTCTATCTTGTCTCTCAGCATTTTCACCCTGTATGCATTATATTTCATTTTGATTTTAAAATATTTAATAATAGTATTTTATATTATTAAAATTGTGCTATATAATAAGAATGATTTTTATTTTTTGTAGTTTGTAATTGCTGAAAGGAAATAATACAGAAAAGATTTGAGATGTATATTCGAGATGGTGTATCATCCTATAAATACTATATAAGATATGAAAATGGTTGCGTAGCAAGAAACAATGCGATAAGTAATGTTGATTGCTTACTGCATTCTATCTTGTCTCTCAGTATCTTCATCCCGTATGCATTACATTTCATTTTAAAATATTTAATAATAGTATTTTATAATTCAAAAAGTATAATTAAAATTGTGAGGTAAGCAAAGAAGTATTCAATTTTATAGTTTATTATTTTATTATTTTAATATCTTCTTTTATTTACAGGACATAAAAATGGTTTTTTTTATATACAAGATATGAAAATAGTTGCGTGGCAAAAAACAATGCGGTAAGTAATGTTGATTGCTTACTGCATTCTATCTTGTCTCTCAGCATTTTCATGTATGTATTACATTTCATTTCCTTTAATAATAGTACTTTATGTTATAATTATGTTCACTATTTGGTTTGGAATCGCTGAAAGAAGATAACACAAAAAATATTCGAGATGGTGTATCATCTTTCTCAAAGATGGTCCATTGCAAATGCAAGTTTGGTTTTTTAGGATGATACAACATCTCGAATCTTTTCTGTGTTATCTGCTTTCAGCGATTCCAAACCAAATAATGCCCATAACTATAACATAAAGTACTATTATTAAACAAAATGAAATGTAATACATACAGGATAAAAATGCTGAAAGACAAGATAGCATGCAGTAAACAATCAACATTACTTACTGCATTATTTCTTGCCACGCAACCATTTTCTTGTATATAAAAGAAACCATTTTTATATCCTGTATATAAAAGAAGATATTAAAATAATAAAATAATAAATTATAAAATTGAATACTTCTTTGCTTACCTCACAATTTTAATTATACTTTTTGAATTATAAAATATTATTATTAAATATTTTAAAATGAAATGTAATGCATAAGGGATGCTGAGAGACAAGATAGAATGCAGTAAGCAATTATCATTACTTATCGCATTGTTTCTTGCTACACAACTATTTTCATATCCTATATAGTATTTATAAGATGATACACCATCTCGAATATACAGGGTGGCCCACATAACTCTTAACAGCTGAATATTTCGGAAACCAAACCCGTGAGAGAAAAATTTTTTAAACAAAAGTTGTTTGGTTTCAAGGGGGCCATAAGATGGTACCATTGGTTTGACCTTGAAGAATTATTTGAAAGTCACATAAAAATTACCTCAATTTTTTTAAATGGCATTCCCTATTTTTTATTACATATTCTTGTAGCTTATCTCGAGAGCTTTCCAAAACACTATAATAAAGTATTTTTTTATTAAGTATTTTCCGAGTTATAAGGGTTGAAATAATTTCTTAATTTTACATAAACTATAAAATATCTCGTAAAATATTCACCTTTTGATGACCTTACCTCAATACTTTTATGCACAGAATGATGAGAGGAATCAATTGGTGTAAAGAAAACACATAGTTGTTGTTAACAAAAAGTATGTAATTGTTAGTTACAAATTGCATATTTTTTATTAAAAACAACTATGTGTTTTCTTTACACCAATTGATTCCTCTCATCATTCTGTGCATAAAAGTATTGAGGTAAGGTCATCAAAAGGTGAATATTTTACGAGATATTTTATAGTTTATGTAAAATTAAGAAATTATTTCAACCCTTATAACTCGGAAAATACTTAATAAAAAAATACTTTATTATAATGTTTTGGAAAGCTCTCGAGATAAGCTACAAGAATATGTAATAAAAAATAGGGAATGCCATTTAAAAAAATTGAGGTAATTTTTATGTGACTTTCAAATAATTCTTCAAGGTCAAACCAATGGTACCATCTTATGGCCCCCTCGAAACCAAACAACTTTTGTTTAAAAAATTTTTCTCTCACGGGTTTGGTTTCCGAAATATTCAGCTGTTAAGAGTTATGTGGGCCACCCTGTATATTTATAAAAAATTTTAATTTAAAAAATACAGTAAACAATTTTAAATGTTAACTGTATTAACCTTACTTAATGACGAAACGACATACAAAAAACTAAAAAGAGACCCCACAACATCACTTCAAAACAAAATGAACGATCTAATTAAAACATGGAAAACTAATTTAATCATTGACGAACAAACTTATAAAACATTGCGTTGCACCAATGGAAACCTCCCGAGATGCTATGGACTGCCGAAGATTCATAAAAGCGGCTTTCCACTTCGCATCATCGTATCGGCATCTGGGAGTCCGCTATACAATGTTGCCAAGTTCCTACACGAAATACTCGAAAAATCTGTTCCTAAGCCCAAATCACATATCAAAGACAGTTGGACCCTTGCCAAAAATATCAAAAACGTACACATTGACTCTAATCAAATTCTTCTTTCCCTTGATGTCACTGCACTTTATAACAACGTTCCTAAAGAGTTAATATTTCAAGCTATTGAAACCCGTTGGGATCATATTTCAAAGATGACCAAATTTAATTTACAACAATTCTTATTCGCCATTGACACAGTGCTTTCCTCCACGAGTTTTGGTTTTGGGGGGTCCTTTTATGAACAAATCTTCGGCAGTCCAATGGGATCTCCGTTATCCCCTATTCTTGCTGATATCGTCATGGACGACCTCGAAACTCATTGCTTACAACGTTTTAAATTCTCTATTCCGGTTTTTTACAGATATGTGGACGATATATTTATGATCGCTCCCACATCTGAAATTGGCACGATTCTCGATGTTTTTAACAAATATCACCCTCGACTACATTTCACCCACGAAATCGAAAAAAACCTTTCCATTCCCTTCCTTGACACGATCATCATTCGAGACAACAACACTCTTATTACAAATTGGTACCGCAAACCTACCTTTTCCGGAAGATATCTTAACTTCTTTTCTAATCATCCTCTTAAGTATAAGAAAAATACTATTACGAACCTTGTAGATAGAGCGATTTTACTTTCCGCCGAGAGATTTCACCAAAACAATATTATATTTATCAAAGAAATTTTGCGCAATAATCTTTACCCTAAAGACTTTGTAAACCATCATGTTAAAAAAAGACTCAAGGAGCTGCGACACAGACATAATAATACTTATGACAATCTTGCTTTCGATGCGAATAACTGCATCGTCATTCCATTTTCTAAAGAAGTTGGAATAAACATTGAACGTATTCTAACGAATGCCAATCTTAAAGTGTTGTATTCCATCTTTAATAAATTGGATGTTATTATAAAGAAGGGTAAAGATAATCTGTGTGTGCTTAAACACACTGAAATTGTCTACGAGATTAACTGTTTAAATTGTAATGCGAGCTACATAGGGCAAACGAAACGACATCTGATTACCCGATTAAAAGAACACCAGAATGATGTCAAAAAACCCACAGCAAATCATTCTGTTGTTAGCAAGCATAGGTTATCTCACGACCACGAATTTGACTGGAACAATCCTACCATTCTTCATATGGAAACACATAGGAAAAAAAGGGAGATTGCGGAAATGCTTTTCATCAAGAAATGCAATTTCGCAATCAACTCCCAAAGAGACACGGAAAATTTGACTTCAATATATGACGGACTCCTTAATATTTTATAATTTATAACTTTTACTTTCACTTGACACAACCTTCAGTTATTTATTATTTTCATTTCAGACTATTGACCCGATTTCTCTATTTTAGATTTATTTAATATTTTATAATTTATATCTTTTATTTTTACCTTATACAACCTTCTCTTATTTATTATTTATATTTTAGACTATTGACCCTGTTTCTCTACTTATACTTTTGAGTTTGTGTCCTTTTTATTTTATCTATTTATTAAAATTTTGTAACGTTTATCACATTGTCGGACTCAATTTTGCTCAGTCCTTTCTTTTCCGTCACCAACAACAGACGTACTTTATAAGTAATCGTAATCGATACCGATTCATTGTCATCTATATTATTTATCTGTATTCATTTTTCATCGGACTATTTTTGTAAGTTTTAATCTTGATTTGTATAATTTTGCGCCTTTAAACGATTATTGTAGTTCCTTCACATCATATTTGTAGATATATTTGAAGAGGACCTAAATCACAGGTCGAAACGTAATAAACGTCATTTTATATATCACTGGTGCCAGTTTGGGAGTCAGTCATTACCTTCTACTTTTATTTTTTATCACTGGCAAAGAGAAGATTTTCACATTTTTTAACTGTATTAACAAAAATAAAATTTTAGGTAAACTTCACTTTTCGAGCTTTTAAAGTGGAAAAATTTTCTATCAAGTCACTGTAATCTAATGACTTCGCCAAATCCCATTCAATAGATAACAAACTAAGATCACTTAGCCTGTCTTGATTCATAGTCGATCTCAAATAGTTTTTAATTATTTTAAGTTTGCTGAACGATCTTTCAGCACTAGCGGATGTCACAGGTATTGTTAAATATATTCGATAAGCAACTTGCATATTAGGATAACCTGAAGTTAAGTTATAATCATTTATTAACTGTAAGACCTCTAAGTGATTTAATTTGTGAAAATCTTTATTTAAAGTTTTTAATAACGTTTTTGCACTTATTACTTCAGTTACAAGTTCACTTGAATTTAAATCCTTACTATATTTTAAAGCTAGATCAGTACTACGTTTTTTTAATTCATCTGCATCTAAAAATGAAAGGCTTTTACCACTGAGAAATTCAAAATCAGAAGCAATTTTAATTAATTCTTGGAACCTCCAATTTAAATGACTAATTATTGTGTCAATGACTTCCAAATAGGTAACTTTAAACCTGTCTTTTTCAGTCAATGATTGGCTTTCGTCTTCCGCCTCGTAGGAAAATTGTTTTGGTACCTTTCTTTTACGTGTTTCTTCAAAACATACCTCAATGTTTAATGAAGCAGCTAAAGTAGAACTTTCCTTACAAAAATCTGCGATTTTATCTCGAGTGTCCATTATATCATTTTTTAACCCATCGATTAACGTACTTGCCTGAGAAATACATAGTTCTTTTTTCTGCAACGCTATATTCACTTTGTCAATTTTGTTTAGAATGTGTAGTACCAAACTGTAAGGCTACATATGAAATCATAATCAATTTGTTTTAAAAAACTATTGGCAGCTGATACCGTTTCTACATTTCTTTTTAGTTCAATAATTTTCTCTAACGCTTTAATAACATTTTCAAGTTCCTGATATAAGGCAGTGATCGCTCTTTTTTTTGATGACCATCGAGTATTTGATTGCTTTTTTAAGGAAAAATTTTTTAAATTTGCTGTTAAAATGTCCCATCTTTCTGTCGATGATGAAAAGAACACAAAAAGATTCTGAACAGTGCCGAAGAATGACATCATTTTTGAAGTTACATTGGCCGCGTGTACTCCCACCAAATTGAGGGAATGAGCTGTACATGGGACAAAATAAGCAAATTCATTTCTTGCTAATATTCTAGCTTGTACTCCTTTGTATTTACCGGCCATATTTGACCCGTTATCGTAGCATTGAGCTCTGCAGTTTTCTATATTTAGTCCATCCGTTTGAATTTTGTTAATAATTTGGCTAGCTAATGCCTCACCAGTTTTGCTTTTTGATTCAATAAAATCAATAAATCTTTCTTCAATTTTATATTGCCCATCATCTGTGAGCTTAATATACCTAATAATCTGTACCATTTGTTCCTTGTGGGAAATATCAGGAGTGCAGTCGAACGAAATCGCAAAGTAGGTTGCTTCTCTAATATCATTAAACATTTTGTTTTTTACCTGTTCCCCCATAAGATGTAGAACTTCATTTTGAATTGTTTTAGAAAAATATGATACGGTTCGATTTGGATTATTCTTAACTGAATCTATATGTCGCGCAATTTCTTTATCATATTTTGCAATAAGTCCGATATTTTTAAGAAACATTCCTGATTGACGATCATCGATATTGTCTGATGTACCTCTTAAAGCTAGATTATTCTCTGCACAGTGCAATATGGAATCAATTACTGCAGTTAAAATATGCCTCCACTTATTTTTTTCCATTAGAATATTTTTTTCTATATCAGAATCAATAGTATGTCCAAGTTTTAGGCATCGTTCTAATTCCTTCCATTTAATCAATGTATTTTTGTGTTCTACGCTGTTTTCGTGATCAGGAATTTGTGGATTCATTTTTCTCCAGTTGGAAAATCCGCTGTCAATATTTGCAATTTTCGGCAAATTCATGCTGTTTTTGCTAAATAGTAAACAAGGAAAACAAAATACTGCTCTTTTTGATCTGCTATACAAGAGCAGTAGTAAAGCTATGCCGGTTCTAACCCAAATTGGAGTGGGGGTATGACGTCACAGGAGTGGGGGTATGACGTCACAGGAGTGGGGGTATGACGTCACAGGAGTGGGGGTATGACGTCACGGGGGGGTAATTAATTAATCAATTAATCAATCAATTAAATTAATCAATCAATCAATTAAATTAATCAAACAATCAATTAAATTAATCAACCAATCAATTAAATTAATCAAACAATCAATTAATTAATCAATCAATAAAATCAAGTAATCAATTAAATTAATCAAAAATTAAATTAATCAAAAATTAAATTAATCAATCAATTAAATTAATCGATTAATCAATTAAAAAAAAATCAATTTTTCAATTTCTGCTTATAAAAGAAATAAATAATCAATCAATTAAATTAATCGATCAATCAATTAAAAAATCAATTTTTCAATTTCTACTTATAAAAATTTATAAATAATAAATAAATAAATAAAAAACCTATAAATCACTCAGTTTTTATAAATTTCCGACGCCGGAAGATAAGATTCTAGTGCGTCACGCTGTGCGATATGTTTAAACATTGTCACAAATTTTTTCTTATCTTTTTTCTCTGTTCAAAAGGGACAATAAGACCCAAAGAAAACATCAATTCCATGACTCACTCAGTTTTTATAAATTTCCGACGCCGGAAGATAAGATTCTAGTGCGTCACGCTGTGCGATATGTTTAAACATTGTCACAAATTTTTTCTTATCTTTTTTCTCTGTTCAAAAGGGACAATAAGACCCAAAGAAACATAAATTCCGATTTCCATGACTCACTCAGTTTTTATCCGGCGCCGGAAGATTAGATATTCTAGTGCGTCACCGGGTTACATGCAAACCTTTCCGTTTTTTTCCCCCAAAAACATTAACGCGTTATTGGGTAGTTTTGAAAATTCCATCTATTTAAGATCTTTCTTGAGCAATAAGGTAAGATCAGTTCTCAATCGCCCATGAAAGAGAATATACCTTGCTCTGTGCGTCTAATAAAGTTTCAATCTTTAACGTTAAGTCGTGTTCGAGCGCCAAACGTTTGGCTGCTGCCATTAAAGTCGGTGACTACAGTAAAAAAGTGGAAGTGAATTAATTCGAATAAAGCAGTGTGACATAAAACATGGAGCATCTCGAGGAATCTGAACGCGATCTGTTGGAGCAAGCCGACAGAATCATTACCGCGGAAGAATGTTTAGCGTGGATGCAACGATGCGACGAGTTTATGGAAGAGCTCGAAGAACGCAGTCGTGCTAAGCGTCCAAGGCTCACGATTGGAAATAAGCAATCTTTGGTGGCTCAAATCGCGCGAATTGAGGGATTGAAGAAACAACTAGAAAGACGTTTTGTACACGTCGGTGGCGATTACACGAGCACAAGTGGCGATAACGCGGAGAGACTCGTTTGGCGAGAGATTGAGACCGCATTTGAAAATCGTGTACTAACAGGCGCGGTGATTAACACAAATCACATCGAACCGCGAACATTTTTGAAAGACGCCGGTGGTGTAGTGCTCGAGCAAGTGCAAGACGCCATTGAAAAATACAATAGCGTAAAAGTGAACACCATATTCAATGGGGAGTTTGTGACCGGCGATAAACGTGCCAATAAAAGTATTAACACACGAAATTGTGAACTCTATCGAACAACGGATCTGCAAGATTGGTACGAGCGACGCATCATCGAACCGACCCTGGCATCCCTCGAAGAATTCCAGGAGCGGGATAGCGGATGGGCGTTGTCGCGGATACTTAATTTGCTTATTAATATAAACAAGCATAACCCATTGCACGCGGGATGTATGGTGAAAATGCCGCGAGTAATACAACTAAAAAGAGCGGTAATCAACGTGCAATCGAAGGATGATGCATGCTTTGCATGGTCGATAGTCGCCGCTCTGTATCCCATTGAGAAACATGTCGATAGATGCTCCTCTTATCCACACTATGCAACAGTGCTGAATCTCCAAGATATAGAGTTTCCAATGACTCTTAAAAATATCAGTAAATTTGAACGGTTAAATGATATATCAATAAACGTATATGGCATCGGGGAGCAGAATAAGAAGAATATGCTAAACATTCTCCCGCTACGACTTACCGGTGATAAAAAGGAGAAGCATGTCAATTTGTTGTATGTGGAGGATCCGCAGGACAACGTGGGACATTTTGCGTGGATCAAAAATTTATCCCGCCTTGTGAGCTCACAACTCAACGGAAACGATCATAAGAAATATTTTTGCGATCGGTAAGTGTACATCTTAATAAAATTTATTAAAATAATTGTTACTACTTGAAAGATATATAAAAAATATATATTATTTTTTTTTTCAGATGTCTCCACTATTTTCATTCAAATTATAAATTGGAAGCCCACACCATTGATTGTGGAAAGATGAACGACTGCGCTATCCGATTACCAAGCGAAGACGACAAGTGGCTCAGCTTTGGCAATTGGAGCAACAAGGAGCGAGTTCCGTTCATCGTGTACGCCGACCTTGAATGTGTCCTGCAGAAGACGGACAAAAATTCAACCACAATTACGTACCAGCACCACCATCAGGTATTCAGCGTTGCATATTACGTGCGGTGTTCGTACGACGACTCGTTATCGTCGTATCGGTTTCGCCGCGATAAAGATTGCGTCGCGTGGTTCGTCAGCGAACTTAAAAATCTTGCGCACCGGGTAAAACAAATTTTATCGACAAATGTCCCCATGGAAACTCTTTCTAATGAGCAGCGGGAGGCATACCGTAGCGCGACACATTGCCACATTTGCGAGAAACCGTTCACGCAAAACGACGACCGAGTACGCGATCATTGTCACTTAACCGGGCGTTACAGAGGTCCCGCGCATTCAAACTGCAATTTGAATTATAAAAATTCACATACAATTCCCATAGTTTTCCATAATTTATCCGGTTATGATTCTCACTTTGTTATTAAAGAAATAGCTACCGCGTTCGAAGGCTCAGTTGATCTTTTACCAATAACAAAAGAAAAATATATTTCGTTTACAAAAAATGTAGATACCGTCGAAAGATCAAAATCCTCAAACGATAATTGCATAAAATTACGGTTTATTGATTCATATAAATTTCTAAATAGTAGCCTCGATAAACTGGCATCATTTCTTAATAAAGACAAGTTGAAAATTTTACGCTTCGAATTTTCTCAATTCTCGATTGAAGATTTTGATCTTTTGACGAGAAAAGGTGTGTTTCCATATGAATATATTGATTGCGTTGATAAATTGGAGGACCTCTGTTTACCGCCACGTGAATCATTTTATAGCTCATTAACCGGTGAGACCGTATCCGAGAGCGATTACGCGCACGCCGCGAACGTATGGAAACAATTCTCGATTCGAACCTTGGGCGAATACAGCGATTTATATTTAAAAACGGATGTCTTGTTATTGGCTGACATTTTTGAAAATTTCCGCGATAGTAGTATGGCGAGTTATGGTTTGGATCCCGCATATTATTATACTTTGCCCGGTTTTACATGGGACGCTATGTTAAAACATACGCGTATAAATTTCGAATTGCTCACGGACATTGACATGGTCATGTTTATCGAACGCGGAATACGTGGCGGCCTTAGTCAATGTTCCGGTAGATACGCGCGAGCCAATAACAAGTACATGCAGTCGTACGACCCATCGAAACCTTCCACATATTTAATGTACTTTGACGTCAACAATCTGTACGGGTGGGCGATGTGTCAACCGCTACCTTACGCGAATTTTCGATGGGTCGAAGACGTCTCTAACTTTGACGTGAGCGCGATCGCTTCGGATTCGCCCACAGGTTACGTTCTCGAAGTCGATCTCGAGTATCCGCAAACTATACACGATGCGCACGCCGACTTACCGTTTTGTCCGACGCGCGATAAACCTCCCGGTAAAGGACAGGAAAAACTTCTCGCCACAGTCAATGATAAGAAGCGTTACATCACTCATTACCGTAACCTGCAGCAGTGTACGCGTCATGGCCTTCGCGTCACAAAGATACACCGCGTATTAGAGTTTTCACAATCTCCATGGCTTCGCGATTACATCGAATTGAATACGAAATTTAGAACTCTCGCGACAAACGATTTTGAAAAAAATTTATATAAACTAATGAACAACGCGGTATTTGGTAAAACCATGGAGAATGTTCGAAATCATGTCGACGTTAAACTCATAACACAATGGAACGGACGGTATGGCGCGGAGGCGATGATCGCAAAACCGAATTTTCACAGCAGAAGCGTCTTCTCCGAGAATTTAATCGCGGTCGAAATGCGAAAACTCGAGGTGAAATTTAACAAACCGATATACGTAGGTATGTGCATTCTCGACATATCGAAAGTCTGTTTGTATGAATTTCATCACGAGTACATGGCACCGCTGTATCGCGATAATTGTAAAATAATGTATACAGATACCGATAGTCTCATATACCACATCGAGTGCCACGATGTTTACGAGATGATGAAGCGCGATATTACGAGATTCGACACTAGCGATTATCCGATTGACAACGCGTACGGTATACCGCTCGCGAATAAAAAGATGCCCGGTCTAATGAAAGATGAGAATAACGGGGTGATCATGACGGAATTCGTTGGGCTCAGGGCAAAGATGTATGCTTTGAGGGTGGACGGTAAAAAAGACACGAAAAAAGCGAAAGGTGTCAAAAGTAACGTCGTAGCGCGGGCTATAACGTTCGATGATTACACGCGGTGTCTGAACGACGAAATCGAAATAACACGTCGCCAGTTTTGTATAAGATCAAAATTGCACAAAGTGTATACTATATCTGAAATGAAAATCGCCCTGAGTCCGTACGATGACAAGCGGTATATCGTACCAGATTCGTATAATACTTTGCCATGGGGACATTACCGTATACCATTGTAATATATATTTGAAAATGTATTATTTTGTGTGAAGGAGATTAATAAAGGTTTTTGTACACACGTATTTTTATATATTGTATTGCATGTATTTTTTATATATTGTATACACTTTTCATATAATATGTTTGAAATAAAAAAGTTTATATTAAATCACATTGTCCTTGTGTATCCATGAATTGTGCGATCCATCGAATCCCAACCACTTTACGTAAACTTTGTCACCCTTTCTACGCAGTACTTTCTCCACGAGATACACGTCTGGGTGAGTCGCGCGGTGCAACTCGTATTCATAGAACGCTCCAGCGACGGATTTTCCACGATAATCTTCCAGTAGATACGTTACGGGATTAGTACGTTGTACTTTAACAATTTTAAACACCTCGGTGGTCCAATTTGGTGTGTAACCTTTCTCGAAGATGGTCTTGTACTTGCTAACGCGTACCGGGTCGCCCACTTTGAACTTTGCTGGACCCGCGATCTTTATGGTGCTGTACACCGTAGTCAAGAGTCTTTCGGCGATCGCGGGGGTAACGTCGACAGGTCGCATGCCGATCGTTCGATGCACACGCGCGTTATAATTTGCGATGAGTCGCGGCAACATATCGATCCATTTGTAATTCCCATTTAGCGTAAACATCTTCCACATGTCATTCTTCAACGTGCGATTGAATCGCTCAACGACCGAAGCCTTCAACACCGAATACGTGGAGTAGTGATTGATGTCGTGTTTCCTCAAAAGACGTTGCACATCGGTGTTGTAAAATTCCTTTCCCATATCGGTTTGCAAGTTTTTTGGACATCTCTTGCTCTCTCGAATTATCTTAGCGATAGCTTCAGCCGTCTCGCTTCCACCTTTACTCTTGAGCGGTACAGCCCACGCGTACTTGCTCAATACATCTATGACGGTGAGTATGTAGTGGTAGCCTCCGTTGAAACGTGAGTATGGACGCATCTCGACAATGTCTGCCTGCCACAGGTCATCGTATCCCCGAACTATAACGCGTCTTCGTGGAAAATTTCTTCTTGCCGGAGCATGTAGTTCTTCAACGAGTTGTCGTTTTTCGGAACTGGCGACCTTGGATTTCGATGAGTTCATGTTTCGACGGTGCGATTGCTAACTGATTGACATCAACTGATTGACGCGTAATACATGCGAAGAAATTACGATTTCTGTTTTTAACCGTTTATTTCCGTTTGTTATCTTTTAATAGCGGTTCTTTGTCGTCCGTTGGCGTTCGATAACGATCCATGACCCGTTCATAGCCGTTTTTGACCCGTTCATAGCTGTTCCTGGCCTGTTCAACAGCCCCTCGATAGTTGGCGTTCGATAACGATCCATGACCCGTTCATAGCCGTTTTTGACCCGTTCATAGCTGTTCCTGGCCTGTTCAACAGCCCCTCGATAGTTGTCGAACGCCAACGGACGACAAAGAACCGCTATTAAAAGATAACAAACGGAAATAAACGGTTAAAAACAGAAATCGTAATTTCTTCGCATGTATTACGCGTCAATCAGTTGATGTCAATCAGTTAGCAATCGCACCGTCGAAACATGAACTCATCGAAATCCAAGGTCGCCAGTTCCGAAAAACGACAACTCGTTGAAGAACTACATGCTCCGGCAAGAAGAAATTTTCCACGAAGACGCGTTATAGTTCGGGGATACGATGACCTGTGGCAGGCAGACATTGTCGAGATGCGTCCATACTCACGTTTCAACGGAGGCTACCACTACATACTCACCGTCATAGATGTATTGAGCAAGTACGCGTGGGCTGTACCGCTCAAGAGTAAAGGTGGAAGCGAGACGGCTGAAGCTATCGCTAAGATAATTCGAGAGAGCAAGAGATGTCCAAAAAACTTGCAAACCGATATGGGAAAGGAATTTTACAACACCGATGTGCAACGTCTTTTGAGGAAACACGACATCAATCACTACTCCACGTATTCGGTGTTGAAGGCTTCGGTCGTTGAGCGATTCAATCGCACGTTGAAGAATGACATGTGGAAGATGTTTACGCTAAATGGGAATTACAAATGGATCGATATGTTGCCGCGACTCATCGCAAATTATAACGCGCGTGTGCATCGAACGATCGGCATGCGACCTGTCGACGTTACCCCCGCGATCGCCGAAAGACTCTTGACTACGGTGTACAGCACCATAAAGATCGCGGGTCCAGCAAAGTTCAAAGTGGGCGACCCGGTACGCGTTAGCAAGTACAAGACCATCTTCGAGAAAGGTTACACACCAAATTGGACCACCGAGGTGTTTAAAATTGTTAAAGTACAACGTACTAATCCCGTAACGTATCTACTGGAAGATTATCGTGGAAAATCCGTCGCTGGAGCGTTCTATGAATACGAGTTGCACCGCGCGACTCACCCAGACGTGTATCTCGTGGAGAAAGTACTGCGTAGAAAGGGTGACAAAGTTTACGTAAAGTGGTTGGGATTCGATGGATCGCACAATTCATGGATACACAAGGACAATGTGATTTAATATAAACTTTTTTATTTCAAACATATTATATGAAAAGTGTATACAATATATAAAAAATACATGCAATACAATATATAAAAATACGTGTGTACAAAAACCTTTATTAATCTCCTTCACACAAAATAATACATTTTCAAATATATATTACAATGGTATACGGTAATGTCCCCATGGCAAAGTATTATACGAATCTGGTACGATATACCGCTTGTCATCGTACGGACTCAGGGCGATTTTCATTTCAGATATAGTATACACTTTGTGCAATTTTGATCTTATACAAAACTGGCGACGTGTTATTTCGATTTCGTCGTTCAGACACCGCGTGTAATCATCGAACGTTATAGCCCGCGCTACGACGTTACTTTTGACACCTTTCGCTTTTTTCGTGTCTTTTTTACCGTCCACCCTCAAAGCATACATCTTTGCCCTGAGCCCAACGAATTCCGTCATGATCACCCCGTTATTCTCATCTTTCATTAGACCGGGCATCTTTTTATTCGCGAGCGGTATACCGTACGCGTTGTCAATCGGATAATCGCTAGTGTCGAATCTCGTAATATCGCGCTTCATCATCTCGTAAACATCGTGGCACTCGATGTGGTATATGAGACTATCGGTATCTGTATACATTATTTTACAATTATCGCGATACAGCGGTGCCATGTACTCGTGATGAAATTCATACAAACAGACTTTCGATATGTCGAGAATGCACATACCTACGTATATCGGTTTGTTAAATTTCACCTCGAGTTTTCGCATTTCGACCGCGATTAAATTCTCGGAGAAGACGCTTCTGCTGTGAAAATTCGGTTTTGCGATCATCGCCTCCGCGCCATACCGTCCGTTCCATTGTGTTATGAGTTTAACGTCGACATGATTTCGAACATTCTCCATGGTTTTACCAAATACCGCGTTGTTCATTAGTTTATATAAATTTTTTTCAAAATCGTTTGTCGCGAGAGTTCTAAATTTCGTATTCAATTCGATGTAATCGCGAAGCCATGGAGATTGTGAAAACTCTAATACGCGGTGTATCTTTGTGACGCGAAGGCCATGACGCGTACACTGCTGCAGGTTACGGTAATGAGTGATGTAACGCTTCTTATCATTGACTGTGGCGAGAAGTTTTTCCTGTCCTTTACCGGGAGGTTTATCGCGCGTCGGACAAAACGGTAAGTCGGCGTGCGCATCGTGTATAGTTTGCGGATACTCGAGATCGACTTCGAGAACGTAACCTGTGGGCGAATCCGAAGCGATCGCGCTCACGTCAAAGTTAGAGACGTCTTCGACCCATCGAAAATTCGCGTAAGGTAGCGGTTGACACATCGCCCACCCGTACAGATTGTTGACGTCAAAGTACATTAAATATGTGGAAGGTTTCGATTGACGTCAAAGTACCGGAACATTACTAATATGTGGAAGGTTTCGATGGGTCGTACGACTGCATGTACTTGTTATTGGCTCGCGCGTATCTACCGGAACATTGACTAAGGCCGCCACGTATTCCGCGTTCGATAAACATGACCATGTCAATGTCCGTGAGCAATTCGAAATTTATACGCGTATGTTTTAACATAGCGTCCCATGTAAAACCGGGCAAAGTATAATAATATGCGGGATCCAAACCATAACTCGCCATACTACTATCGCGGAAATTTTCAAAAATGTCAGCCAATAACAAGACATCCGTTTTTAAATATAAATCGCTGTATTCGCCCAAGGTTCGAATCGAGAATTGTTTCCATACGTTCGCGGCGTGCGCGTAATCGCTCTCGGATACGGTCTCACCGGTTAATGAGCTATAAAATGATTCACGTGGCGGTAAACAGAGGTCCTCCAATTTATCAACGCAATCAATATATTCATATGGAAACACACCTTTTCTCGTCAAAAGATCAAAATCTTCAATCGAGAATTGAGAAAATTCGAAGCGTAAAATTTTCAACTTGTCTTTATTAAGAAATGATGCCAGTTTATCGAGGCTACTATTTAGAAATTTATATGAATCAATAAACCGTAATTTTATGCAATTATCGTTTGAGGATTTTGATCTTTCGACGGTATCTACATTTTTTGTAAACGAAATATATTTTTCTTTTGTTATTGGTAAAAGATCAACTGAGCCTTCGAACGCGGTAGCTATTTCTTTAATAACAAAGTGAGAATCATAACCGGATAAATTATGGAAAACTATGGGAATTGTATGTGAATTTTTATAATTCAAATTGCAGTTTGAATGCGCGGGACCTCTGTAACGCCCGGTTAAGTGACAATGATCGCGTACTCGGTCGTCGTTTTGCGTGAACGGTTTCTCGCAAATGTGGCAATGTGTCGCGCTACGGTATGCCTCCCGCTGCTCGTTAGAAAGAGTTTCCATGGGGACATTTGTTGATAAAATTTGTTTTACGCGGTGCGCAAGATTTTTGAGTTCGCCGACGAACCACGCGACGCAATCTTTATCGCGGCGAAACCGATACGACGATAACGAGTCGTCGTACGAACACCGCACGTAATATGCAACGCTGAATACCTGATGGTGGTGCTGGTACGTAATTGTGGTTGAATTTTTGTCCGTCTTCTGCAGGACACATTCAAGGTCGGCGTACACGATGAACGGAACTCGCTCCTTGTTGCTCCAATTGCCAAAGCTGAGCCACTTGTCGTCTTCGCTTGGTAATCGGATAGCGCAGTCGTTCATTTTTCCGCAATCAATGGTGTGGGCTTCCAATTTCTGATTTGAGTGAAAATAGTGGAGACATCTGAAAAATAATATATGTATATTTTTTTTTTATATATCTTTCAAGTAGTAACAATTATTTTAATAAATTTTATTAAGATGTACACTTACCGATCGCAAAAATATTTCTTATGATCGTTTCCGTTGAGTTGTGAGCTCACAAGGCGGGATAAATTTTTGATCCACGCAAAATGTCCCACGTTGTCCTGCGGATCCTCCACATACAACAAATTGACATGCTTCTCCTTTTTATCACCGGTAAGTCGTAGCGGGAGAATGTTTAGCATATTCTTCTTATTCTGCTCCCCGATGCCATATACGTTTATTGATATATCATTTAACCGTTCAAATTTACTGATATTTTTAAGAGTCATTGGAAACTCTATATCTTGGAGATTCAGCACTGTTGCATAGTGTGGATAAGAGGAGCATCTATCGACATGTTTCTCAATGGGATACAGAGCGGCGACTATCGACCATGCAAAGCATGCATCATCCTTCGATTGCACGTTGATTACCGCTCTTTTTAGTTGTATTACTCGCGGCATTTTCACCATACATCCCGCGTGCAATGGGTTATGCTTGTTTATATTAATAAGCAAATTAAGTATCCGCGACAACGCCCATCCGCTATCCCGCTCCTGGAATTCTTCGAGGGATGCCAGGGTCGGTTCGATGATGCGTCGCTCGTACCAATCTTGCAGATCCGTTGTTCGATAGAGTTCACAATTTCTTGTGTTAATACTTTTATTGGCGCGTTTATCGCCGGTCACGAACTCCCCATTGAATATGGTGTTCACTTTTACGCTATTATATTTTTCAATGGCGTCTTGCACTTGCTCGAGCACTACACCACCGGCGTCTTTCAAAAATGTTCGCGGTTCGATGTGATTTGTGTTAATCACCGCGCCTGTTAGTACACGATTTTCAAATGCGGTCTCAATCTCTCGCCAAACGAGTCTCTCCGCGTTATCGCCACTTGTGCTCGTGTAATCGCCACCGACGTGTACAAAACGTCTTTCTAGTTGTTTCTTCAATCCCTCAATTCGCGCGATTTGAGCCACCAAAGATTGCTTATTTCCAATCGTGAGCCTTGGACGCTTAGCACGACTGCGTTCTTCGAGCTCTTCCATAAACTCGTCGCATCGTTGCATCCACGCTAAACATTCTTCCC
>CABEGB010000984.1:61081-210538 GCA_901521435.1 Crematogaster levior
AACTATAACAATCATTTAAAGGCGCAAATTTATACATATTAAAATAAAAACTTACATAATTAGCAGTCCGATAAACAATAAATACAAAATTATAATAAATAAATAAAATAAAAAGGACACAAAACAGTATATATAAGTAGAGAAAACGGGTCAATAGTCTAAAATGTAAATAATAAATAAGAGAAGGTTGTGTCAAGTAAAAGTAAAAGATATAAATTATAAAATATTAAATAAATATAAAATAGAAAAATCGGGTCAATAGTCTAAAATGTAAATAATAAATAAGAGAAGGTTGTGTCAAGTAAAAGTAAAAATTATAAATTATAAAATATTAAGGAGTCCGTCGTATATCGCAGTCAAATTCTCTGTGTCCCTTTGGGAGTTGATTGCAAAATTGCATTTCTTGATGAAAAGCATTTCCGCAATCTCCCTTTTTCTTGTATGTGTCTCCTTATGTAGAATTGTAGGATTGTCCCAGTCGAATTCATGGTCATAAGATAATCTATGCTTACTAACGACAGAATGATTTGCTGTATGTTTTTTGACATCATTCTGGTGTTCCTTTAATCGGGTAATCAGATGTCGTTTCGTTTGCCCTATGTAGCACGCGTTGCAATTCAAGCAATTAATCTCGTAGACTAATTCCGTTTGTTTAAGAACACACAGATTATCTTTACCCTTCTTTATAATAACATCCAATCTATTGAAGATAGAGTACAGCACTTTAAGATTGGCATTTGTTAGAATGCGTTCAATGTTTTTTCCAACTTCTTTAGAGAACGGAATGACAATGCAGTTATTCGCATCGAAAGCAATATGTTGTCGTGAGTATTATTGTGTTTGTACTGTAGCTCCTTAAGTCTTTTATTAATATAATGGTTTTTGAAGTGTTTTGGGTAAAGATTATTGCGCAGAATTTCTTTGATCAATATAATATCACTTTGGTGGAATCTCTCGTCAGAAAGTAAAATTGCTCTATCTACAAGGTTCGTATAGTGTTTGGTTTGTGTATTTGAGCGGGTGATTAGAGAAGAAGTTAAGATATCTTCCGGAAAAAGTCGGTTTGCGGTACCAATTCGTAATAAGAGTATCGTTATTTCTAATGATGATCGTGTCAAGGAAAGAAATAGAAAGATCTTTTTCTATTTCGTGGGTGAAATGTAGTCGAGGGTGATATTTGTTAAAAACATCGAGAATCGTGCCAATTTCAGATGTGGAAGCGATCATAAATATATCATCCACATATCTGTAAAAAACAGGAATAGAAAATTTGAGACGTTGTAGACAATGCGTTTCGAGGTCGTCTATTACGATGTCGGCCAGGATAGGGGATAATGGAGACCCCATGGGACTGCCGAAGATTTGTTCATAAAAGGACCCCCCGAAACCAAAACTCGTGGAGGAAAATACTGTGTCGATGGCAAATAGAAATTGTTGTAGATTGAATTTGGTCACCTTTGCAATATGATCCCAACGGGTTTCAATAGCTTGGAATACTAACTCCTTAGGAATATTGTTATATAGTGCGGTGACATCGAGGGAAAGAAGAGTTTGATTGGAGTCAATGTGCATGTTTTTGGCAAGGGTCCAACTGTCTTTAATATGTGATTTGGGCTTAGGAACGGATTTTTCTAGTATCTCATGTAGGAACTTAGCAACATTGTATAGCGGACTCCCAGATGCCGATACGATGATGCGAAGTGGAAAGCCGCTTTTATGACTCTTCGGCAGTCCATAGCATCTCGGGAGGTTTTCGTTGGTGCAACGCAATGTTTTGTAAGTTTGTTCGTCTATGATTAGATTGGTTTTCCATGTTTTTATTAAATCATTCATGTTTTGAAGTGATCTCGTAGGGTCTCTTTTTATTCCACCAAAGTAATATTATATTGATCAAAGAAATTCTGCGCAATAATCTTTACCCAAAACACTTAAAAAACCATTATATTAATAAAAGACTTAAGGAGCTACAGTACAAACACAATAATACTCACGACAACATATTGGTTTCGATCCGAATAACTGCATTGTCATTCCGTTCTCTAAAGAAGTTGGAAAAAACATTGAACGCATTCTAACAAATGCCAATCTTAAAGTGCTGTACTCTATCTTCAATAGATTGGATGTTATTATAAAGAAGGGTAAAGATAATCTGTGTGTTCTTAAACAAACGGAATTAGTCTACGAGATTAATTGCTTGAATTGCAACGCGTGCTACATAGGGCAAACGAAACGACATCTGATTACCCGATTAAAGGAACACCAGAATGATGTCAAAAAACATACAGCAAATCATTCTGTCGTTAAGCATAGATTATCTTATGACCATGAATTCGACTGGGACAATCCTACAATTCTACATAAGGAGACACATACAAGAAAAAGGGAGATTGCGGAAATGCTTTTCATCAAGAAATGCAATTTTGCAATCAACTCCCAAAGGGACACAGAGAATTTGACTGCGATATACGACGGACTCCTTAATATTTTATAATTTTTACTTTTACTTGACACAACCTTCTCTTATTTATTATTTACATTTTAGACTATTGACCCGTTTTCTCTACTTATATATACTGTTTTGTGTCCTTTTTATTTTATTTATTTATTATAATTTTGTATTTATTGTTTATCGGACTGCTAATTATGTAAGTTTTTATTTTAATATGTATAAATTTGCGCCTTTAAATGATTGTTATAGTTCCTTCACGTCATATTTATAGATATATTTGAAGAGGACCTAAATCACAGGTCGAAACGTAATAAACGTCAATTATTATATCACTGGTGCCAGTTTGAAGTCAGTCATTGCCTTTTCCTTGTATTTCTTATCACTGGCAAAGAGAAGATTTTCGCATTTATTAATTTTTGTTCATTCGCGTGTGTTTAGATCTGGCTTAATGTGTTGCTTATATATTTGGACGAATATGTTACAATTTCCTTCATCTTTTGAAGTCAAATTGACATGAAACTATTTGTCACGAATAAAATTAACATTCAGGCTATTAAATTGTCTAATTTCAGCGATGATGGAAATAAGTTCAATATATAGCAAAAGCCTTAGCATCGCGCGCAGAGATAGAATAACAATAAAATTAACCCTAATCTCTTCAACGTTTTTTCCACAACTTAATCCTTCCAACCAGGGTATTTCATGTCCAGTGCGTTTTTCACTATGTTAATAGTTTCGAAAAATTTCACAAAAATGTTTATAATCTCTTTATACCTTCGACTAAAAATTAATGTAAAGAAAATTTAGAAATTATTTCTTTAAATATTTTTTATAACAGTTATTTGTTGAAAAACGCACATTACAACTAACGACTGTTATAAATGGGGAAGCATGAACGACTCTGGTTGAAGATTAGGGTTAATATTTTTCGTGAAGAAAGGAAAGTTTTTTAACAATCTCTCACCAAAGCTGTATTGCATTAATCAACTTTTGCATTTCTGCAAACTAAATTCCACCATTAGGATAGGCTTTATCGAAGATACAGGGAGACACGGACGGGTGAAAGAAACACACACACAGGCACGAAACGTTTCCAATATGGAATTAGTGTTGTATATTTTACAAAGTAAATAGAATATAAACAATCTAAAGTCGTCTAAAACACAATAGTACGAATTTCGTGGTAAATCATTTCGTGTGTCGTAAAGATAGACGATATATCATCAACAGGGTGACTCCTTTCGCTTTCTTCCACCGCGCGCGAATGACTCGAGGGCCGAAATAACAGGGAGAGGCATGGGGGGAGGATACGGGGACTTAAAGTGGTTGACCGAGAAAACTCGTCACCCGACCGAGTGTGAACGATAACCCAACCAGCCCAACGGGTGACGTGTCGGCAAAACTGATTCGATGGCAACACGTGGTATCACGGAGGTTGCGATGACACTCGCGTACTCTTCTCGTGAATTCTCATCTCAAGAATTTTTCCGATTATCATCATCATCATCATCATCATCTTCATCATCATCATCTTCGGGGTCCGTCGATCGTTAATCGACGCAGACTGGCATCGCGTTTACGTTTTCTTCTATCTCTTCCTCTTTTCTTCTTCTTTTATCTGTCGGGAAGGGGGCTGGGTCTCGGATAGCGTATGATGTACGCGGCAGTTTGTGATGAGCAAGGTGTACAACGGGTACAGTAGTAATAGACAGTTTACAGACATTACGTTCGGCCGTTACGTTTACGCTACGTGGTAACTCGTCTACTAAGACTAGGTTTACGCCCGGCATCCATCGCATTCAACGTTCCTTTCGCAGTGCTTGTGTGTGTTCGACCGTCTCTTTCTTCATCGTAAATTTTTGTCATATGAAGAGATCCACGAACATCGCTTGCATCAAGACGTCGAGTGTAAGCCTAAACTACGATGCTTCTTTCAGTCTCTCGGATAAGTTGAAACGACACTGACGACAACGACGAATGATCGCGTTACTTTCTCTTTACTTAGACATGTACGGTAACATTCTTTCTTCGTGGAGAAGCGGAAGGTGGTGCATTTCGATTAACGCGATGAATGATCGAATCGACGAGAATGACTGGAAGACAAGGGAAAATGTTCGGAGGTCGCATATTGCTCACTTCGATATGCATATACGAGTGTCTCGCGCCAGAGGGAGACACGTGCAATTGTCGGAGAACGATTCGCGGGGTTTGTTTTGGTCAATTGTAAATTTCTTCGTAGTCGTTGTTCGCTTCGTAGTAGAATAAGGTGGCAGTTACCGCAGTTAGAATTTTACAGTTTAACAGTCGTCGCGCGTTCGCATCGTATTTTTATTATAATAATTAGAAGATTGTATACGGGGTGTACGTGCGGCTCGCGTGGGCCCAAAATCGGAGGCAAACACCCGCACGAAGATCGTCGCGTGGAGGGAAGAAACCCGAGGTGGATGGCGGATAACACCGCCATTTTTAACTAACTAGGATTATTACACGGAGCGTGGAATAAAATGTGGCAGTTTATATGGATCATCGTCGTCGAAACGCTCCGCGGAAAACCTTGTCCGCGTTCCATTTCTTTTTTTCCGCCACGATATAGAACAGACAACAACGTAGAGCTCGATCCACCCCGCTCGAGTACTCGCTCGAGCACCCGAACGACGGGATGCGTAAAACTTGACGGTCCCATCAGGAGGAACCAAAACGACAGCTTATAGACTCTCTGTCTCTCATTAAACTTAACTTACGATCAATCGCGGCGCGTTCACGATCGTTCGCTTAATCGTACCCCTAAAATACTTAAGCCGAGAAATAATCTTGACATCGGACCGATCTCGCCGGAAACGCCGGTGGCAGTTTACGGAGCACGTGGTCGAATTGACGGACGCGTTCTCGTCGACGTAGGCCGGGACGTAGGACGAAGGAGCACGTGGAATTATCACTTGAATGGTTGGCGATCGGACGCCAATTCGCATTAACGAAACGACGGACCGCAGCTTACACAAATGCTCGCGCGATTTTTCCTTACTTTATATAGTATATCTCCTTTTTTTTCACCTTTCGCTAATTTTACTTTTAATCTCTTCTTTTTTACCTTACGACCGGGGTTTCCGCGTACGCATCGGAGGCTTTTACACACGTATTTACACCGCGATTACGAAGTCACGGACGTTTCGTTGGCTGTTGTGACCACGATCAAAGTCGCATTCGGCCTCGCTTAGCTCAAACGCGTCGGAGAAACCCGAGGGTGGGTCCAGCTTGGGGACGAACAGGTTTCCGGATCCGTCACGCTCCTGGTCCCGATTGGCACAGGGATTGCTCGACTGGTGCTTGGGATGGCCAGGCCCGGAGATTGGCCCGAAGTTGGCACGGGCCTCCTCGCTGGTATGACGCGCCAGCTGTAACATCCTGCAATGTAAACGAACCTTCCTTTATCTTATTATCTTGCAAGCTGTGGAGCACATTTAATTTAGAAAATGCGTCCAGACGATGTATATTTAACTATCTTGGCTTCTAACTGATTTTGTTAACTAATAATCGATTTAAGTATTATTTTTAATTAATTAATCCTAATCCCTCCAATGTTTTTTCCGCAATTTAATCCCTCCAACCAGGGTATTTCGTGTCCAGTGCGTTTTTCATTATGTTAATAACTTCGAAAAATTTCACAAAAATGTTTATAATCTCTTTATACCTTCAACTAAAAATCAATATTAAGAAAATTTGGAAATTATTTGTTCAAATATTTTATAATATTTTATTGGAAATTATTTGTTGAAAAACGCACATTACAACTAACAATTGTTAGAAATGGGGGGAGGGGTATGAACGACCTTGATTGGAGGGATTAGAATGTAATGTGTAATGTGTAAAGTTTTGATACTCAAACAAATGATTAGTTAGAGGATCCGGAAGCATCGTGGGAGAGATTAATGATTTGAAAATTTAATAGATTTCTATTTATTATCTAAACTTGTATACAAAATCTGAAAGAGATTTTCTAATCGTTCACAAGTTATTTAACTTTTAATTTTACATAAGTTCCTATATAGTAGTCGGATATTCTCATTTATACAAGGTGGTCCCGAACGTTCCTGCCAGACTTAGAGATTTTATAGGAAATTTAATTCTGAACAAAAAGTTTCCTACATGGATCGAAAAATGCTTTCTTAAAAAGTCAGCGCTCAAAAACTTCTGAAATCATAGTTATTACATTTTTACAAATACCAAAGAAAGTATTTTTTATCAAAGAAAGTGTTTTTTTAACAAAAAGTATCAAACAAAAGTTATAGAAATTTAAATTATCTTTTAAATGAGATTAAAATGATCGTAGTACGGTCCATAGGTTTTGAGATAACCAGTTTCAAGTATACAAAAGAATGTTTTTGTCGGTTATCGACCTCGTAGAATTTTTTAAAAATACTCTTCATTAAGCTAGTTATGATCTTAACTAATGTTTTAATGTTTATCTCTCTTGTTAGTTATTCTACTGAAAAAATTTTACACATTTTTTTCTGCATTGTTTAAACCAATCATCATAATGCATGGAAGGAACAGCAAAAGGTAAAAAAAAAATTAAATGAAAAGAAAATGATACTTAATAAATTTCTTGGTAAAATAAATAAAAATTAAAATAAAAATTCTTAAACAAAATAAAAAAATAATACTATAATAATACTGTAATAGTACTGTAATAATAGAAAATGAATAAAAACTAATCTCAAAATGTCCCCCTCCAACTTCAATACACTTTCGATATTGACTAGTGACCGATCTGGTCGCTTTATAGCTTTCCTCCCTTTTAAGACTTAAGAAAAACTATAATCGTTTTGATCTCATGTAAAAGATAATGTAAATCTCTACAACTTTTGTTCGGTACTCCTTACTTAAAAAAACACATACTTTCTTTGATATTTGTAAAAATGTATGAAATAACCGTGATTTCAGAGGCTTTTGGGCGTTAACTTTTTAAGAAAGCATTTTTCGACCCATGTTTATAGGAAACTTTATGTTCAGAATTAAATTTCTTATAAAATCTCTGAGTCCGGCCGGAACGTTCAGGGCCATCCTGTATAAACGAAAGAAAAGCATCTTTGACAATACTCTGTAACTTTTTATTTATGAGTCAATTAAATATTAAGCAGTGTTTCTAAAAAAGACTATCGATTCGCTAATTTATTCTCGAGTTATTAACGAAAAATGATGCAGAATTTCGAAAATGTGTTACGATATACTCTTGAATATTATGTTAATTATATTTTTTTACATATCTTATGTGTTTTAAGTATGATTCGATGTCTGGTATGCATTACATATTATTAATACACGAGAAAGACTTTCTCGTTTTTTGCAACTGGTATCAGGCCTAAAAGTTTTTTTGCCGACAATCACAAAATTCGCAAAATATGCACATATATTCATTTGCAGTGCCAGATGTCACATCAACTAGTGTTATTTAAGTGCTTTACACGATAAGAGTACATGTGGTACATATCTTAAACCAAGAAAGTATAGAATTTCATCAATTTCTAATTAAAGTAACTGTTGTTTGGGGTGTTGTATAGCAAGAACATTCTCAAAGAAATGAATAATCGACCGACAATATACTTACTTGGGTCTTCCCCTTCCAGGAAACGATTTTCTCTCAAAAATCGGTGAGGGTTCTGTAGACGTGCTAGATTCTGGTCCATGGTACAGGAAGTCTGCAAGCAAATGTTTCCCCTTTTGATTCCCAATTCGATGAAAGTGAATGATCAATCACAAGCGCTTTCGCGGTTTTGCGCACTTTGAGTCGTGGATCTACATTGCGCGATGCATAACAGGCGATTCATGCGACAAGACTGCAACCAAGGAAGCGTATATCACATACACATACGCGCACTGAACAGAATTGTGTCGAGAAAACAAGCAAATCAACGGCAGCACGAGAAACGCTCGCAGCTGGAAGCAGTGGAAGACACGGGCTTCGCGGAAACGGAAATTGAAGCATAGCGATCTTCTCAGGTGTAAAAGCAAAAATTGTAGGAATCTCCAGCGTGAGAACGTGTCGAAAAAAGAAAGAAAAAAACCGGAGCCTTTGCTTCTAGTCCAAGAAGCTGCCTTCTATCCTACTGCTACGCTCCTGAAGAGAAGAGAGAGAGAGAGAGAGACAGAGAGAGAGAGAGAGAGAGAGAGAGAGACACAGAAAAAGAGAAAAAGAGAGAGAGAGACAGAAAGAGGTGAAAATATTGCATACTGTGGACGCGCGAGTCGGCCGCAGATGCCGAGTGGTGCGAATCGACGAGGTGATTGGAAGACTCGGTTCGGCTGCTGGTCCCGACTTCCGTGTCGCTGTCCGAGCCCAGGGTGTCGTACTCCTCCGACTCGGACTTGCCCTGACTGACCTTGTGCGCTTTGTGCAACGGCGCAGAGGACGAACGGCCTCCGCGCACCTTAGTGTACCGGTTGCAATCCGACTGCAATCAGACGGAATTGGTTTCTATGAAATGGCACACCGCGCATCGCGCATCCGTCGCATCTCCGATCCCGTCGGCGGTCTCTCTCTTGACCGGGAAGTGACCTCGAGATTAGAGCAGAATCGTCGAGAAACATGACTACGCAGGTTTCCGCCTGACCGGATCAATAATTAATCTCGCCAGGATTGCTACGTATTCAAGGAGCGAGTTCGCGGAAATTTCGATAGAAACATATTTGTCACGGTTTGCTGAGACAAGCGGGCGATCCTCGGCCAGTTGAGAACTTACAAAAGAGACTCGAATATTCTCTTTTATTTTCTTATTTTTAATTTTATAAGAACAAATTTCTTTTACAATTCATTATGCGATCAACTTTTTGCGAAAACTAAAATATTAATCATTACTAAATCGAGATAAGCCATATAAAGATATTAAAGATATACAGGGTGTCATCTAATTCGTGCCCACCATTTACACAGTGATATTTCTCATGAAAAACTGAGTCGAAAACTTCCGAGCTATTTTTTTGAATTATGCTTCATTATTAATTAGAAGTCATTATTAATTAAAAATTAGCCGATCGCCGTACGCGCCGCCGCCTCACGCACACTAGTAAATGTGCGGCTCACGAATGTGTGTCCGTTTAAAAGCAATGCTAATTGGCTAATCTTTAATTAATAATGACTACTTTATGAAGCATAATTCGAAATAATGGCTTGGGACCTTTTGACTCAGTTTTTCATGAGGAATATTACTGTGGTAAGTGCGAATTAGATGACACCTCCCCCCCTGCATTTCATTCGAAAAAATAACTCTTGTCGTTTTCCTACAACGAAGTTATCTCAAAGTAACAATTGAGGGGTAAATCTTTTTTGTTTTTTCTCTACTAGTAATGGAGGGAAGCAGTAACGAACTTTCACCATCTTCTACGGAAAAACTCTATTCTACTTTGCCGAACTGGGAGTCGCGGGAGCGATGAATCATGAGAGAGAGTTTTATACTACAGCTAATAAAGCTACAATGAGACTCGGCGACGGATGCAAAATGGCGAACAGCGTTCGGTAAATCTAGTCTGCTCCAATCAATACTTCAACTCCTCTATTCTCGCGAGTCGTCTCAGAACAGAGTTGCGGAACGATGGGACCAGCAGTCGCAATGATGTAACATGAACTCACAATAAAATGTTTTCTTTTAATCAGTGTCATTTTGTTCAAAAAAAAAGGATCAGAGAAATCCGCGTTTTTCTGAATTGATAGGAAGGACCACGAAGATTCGCGCGCGAATTAAAATTCGTAGAGGTAAGAAACTCGAAAAACTCACATCGAGCATGCGAGCGTGAGTGACCTAATTAATCGCATAAGGGATCGCTAAGGGTTTCGATTTGCGTCGCGAGGGTAAGGTGATTTCGATGCACTGACCGGGATGCGCATGCAATTATCACAGGTGTAACGAAGCTGGGGATATATGAGAGTGAATGATAAAAGCAGTGACAAATCATCATCATGCTCGCGCGTTTCTTCCCGCACGTTAAAGTCGTTGCCTATAATTCAATATACAGGGTGACCAATGGGAATGTGTTAAAAGAAAATGGTTATTACTTCGCAACAAATAGACCGAATGAAATAAATTAAACGCCATTTTGTAGAGAAAACTTGTCAATTTTATTGCCATATATATATGAAAAAAATAGTAATTTAACAATTGAAATGCACAATATAAAAAAAGGACAAAAATTTCGCTTGCGCATATGAATTAATGATATATGTTTTCAAAGTGCTGTTCCAAATGCCGCTTAATTCATTTCATTCGGCCTATTTGTTGCGAAGTAATAACCATTTACTTTTAACACGTTCCCATTGGTCACCCTGTAGATGTGTGCTTGATGTAACGTTGCAAAACGCCCAAATCGGCATCACGATTTCAATCACGTGTAGAACTGCGACTTTTGTAATTTACACTTTGTCTCTCTCTCGATCGAAAACATAAATTACAAAACGTCTGGGATGAAGAAAGAATTGAAAATCTTTTGAAAATTTAAGAATTTCTTCATTTTACTTAGAAAACAATATTTATTAACTCACGGTCGAGAATGTATTAATTGTTTATTGTTTAATATTTATTGCGAGAATGTATTAATTGTTTATTGTTTAATATTTATTGCTGTCTCACCTAAGTTGCGTGTGAGTATTCTTCACTCGCCAAAGAGAAGTTAAGAGAACGAGTCATAAGGAGATAAGAAGATAGAATACTACGTGATCGGAAATTGCGCGGGACAGAAACGTGCGGCGAGAAGACGACAGTTCTAAGAACGACAGATCGGTGGACGATACCTCTCGCAACTGAAGGGTATCGGCAGTAGAGAGACGAGGGTCGTGATAGACAAAGGTCTGAAGAGGCGCGGCAGAATTGCAGCGGCTGTCGCCTCCTGCAGGAACGCTTTCCTCCAGCTGGAACGTGGCGTACGGGTAGATATCTTCCGAATATTCTACAAGCATGTTTAATGGCGATTCGTTAATGGTGACTTCCGGGCCGCAATCGTTTGCCCCTCGCGCGGAGAGAGAGGGAGGGAGGGAGGAGAGGAGTGAAAGAGAGAAAAATGAGTTCCATCCCCGTATTTTATCTTGTACTTATTACTGTTGATTTCTTTACGGAAAGAACGGGTTCGATCTCATTGAGAGTTGGTCTCTGTTTGTCTCACCTGGTATTTTCTCGAGCGTGGCCATCTCGTGGATTGGTGAGCGGAGCGGTTTACGCACGGTGGCGTAATACTGCTCCCGCTGCTCCATGTTCTGCTTATTGTCTAGGGCAGCTGCGGTTTGCGCGTCATGCAGGCTCCCGATGTCGCTCATAAATGGACCTGCAATTGGTATTTAGCTCATGTAACGACCATAACTTTGAAATTAATTATTATAATTGATAAATTTGAAATTAATTGATTCTTTTGCAAAAAAACTGTATTATTCGATTCTATCGAGTAACGCAGTTTAATTATTTTTATATTTATTCGCATTATATTTTGTGCTTATTTGTGGATGTTATTCATTATACTGTTAAAAAAATTAATTATACTGTTATTATATATTTTGTATTTATTTGTGGTTGTTATTCATTATACTGTTTTATACTGTTAAAAAAAGTCCTTTTGCCATTTATGAACTTAGTTTTAGAAGACTATTTGACGGACTAACGTTTGCGGAAGCAGTAGAAGACAGCTCCGGCTGCGGCGATGACCGCAAATGAACTTAGCACCAAAGGTACGATGAGCTTCAAATCCGAATACACAGAGGTGTGCTGGGGAATGTAATGATCGATCTCAATGGCAGACATGGTCGTGCTAATGTGTGGCTGCAACGTCGTTATCTTGTACTCAGCCACCGACGAGCCAGCATTATTGTGGGCCCTTATGCGGATGTCATAAGTGGTCCCCGGTTGCAGCTCGCTAACAGTGTACGTCTTTTGCACCTGCATAATATGCAAGTTGCGAATAGTCCATCTTAGTTCTACAATTGCATGTTAAATATTCAAACGTTTTTAAGAAAAATTGGCATCCAAAACAATTATATAAGTATTGGTGTTTATAGCAATAATAATAGTACAATGTATTATATTATTAAAAGTTTTTGTTATCGAAATATTTGCCGAAAAAATCTTATATAAATAAAAATTTCGATAATAATATGTAAATTGTCTCGTTTCTCACGCCATTTTATTTTTTAATTAAATTTTTTGATCAATTGGAGGCCATTTTTTCCGTGATAAACATCGAAACCTAATAATTTTCGAATTATGAGCGTTTGGAGAGTCAAACAAATTATGATTAAAATTATACTTCTCTAATTTAAGAAGAATTCTTCCTAATTTAAAGCTTAATATATTACAGAGATATATATATATATATATCTTTGTAATATATTAAGTTTTAAATTAGGAATCTCTCTTTTAATATTGTGTATATATATATATATATATACACAATACTAAAAGAGAGATTGAAAACTGCAATAAACATTGACTCGCTTCGATATTTTTGCTACGGAAAAATTGATGATAAATTAAAGAAAGAGAAAGAGAAAGAAAATCCGATGTTACTTTTATAATCTTTACAATGCTTTTTACAAGAAAATACGAAACTCTTTCTATTTATTGCATATACATATCTAACGAAATAAAATCTTTTTGCTCAGATACCTCTATGTTATTCGAGACCAGCGTCCAGATGCCCTCGCCGCTCTTTCTGTATTCCAGCTCAAAGAAAGTTATGGGACACCCTCCATCGTTCCACGTGCTGAGATGCAGAGTGATCCATGAAACATTGACCGTAACGAATTTGTCGCCAGTTCCGGGCGAATCGTCCGGCTTCGAGCCCTTTGTGGTCGCTTTAACGATCTCGCTGGGTCTGCCCATGCCGATGCGATTGTACGCCGTCAGGTACATCTGATAGTCGTTGCCGCACCAGAGTCGCGACAGGACGAAACTGCTCACTTTGTGCGACACCTTGAACTCTTCCCACTCGCCGGACTCGCGTTTGTAATGTAAAATGTAGCCGCGGATCGGCGAACCACCGTCGTCACCGTTTTTCCATTGCACATTGATTGAATTGCTGCTGGTACTGGTCGCGTGTAATAACGGCGCCGAATTGCAGGTGGAACTGAAAAGGACGAGAGTTTGATTTATGATATCCTGTGATATAGTTTAACTGTACGTTGCAACGTCTTGAGAAAAATTTCATTTACACCTCACTGATACTAACATAAATACCTTATTTTTCAAATAAAAAAATTCACTTTATATATATAAATATATATATCCATTTATAAAGAATAATTATTTAAAAATACTATAATTAAATTTAATTTAGTTAATTTGTACAATTAACCCTAATCCCTCCAACGTTTTTTCCGCAACTTAATCCCTCCAACCAGGGTATTTCATGTCCAGTGCGTTTTTCACTATGTTAATAGCTTCGAAAAATTTCACAAAAATGTTTATAATCTCTTTATACCTTCGACTAAAAATCAATGTAAAGAAAATTTGGAAATTATTTGTTTAAATATTTTTTTATAACAATTATTTGTTAAAAAACGCACATTACAACTAACGACTGTTAGAAATGGGGCATAAACGACCCTGATTGGAGGGATTAGGGTTTTAATTTTATGTAGCCAATTTTTCAACATTTTATTTATGAAATTAAATACAGATAAATAATATATTACTAATAATGTAAAAATCTCGTAGTTATTTTATAAAAATGAGAATTGCGTTTACCTTGAACGGTTAAACGATGAGTTATTTGATCGGAGCCATGGCGATTCTCCACGAAGCAAGTATAATTTCCACTATCCTCTCGATGAAGCTCACTGATCTGCAACGATCCATCGGGATGGAGGGACACCCTCGCGGATGGCTTGACTATTTGACCCCATTGCTTCCAGATAACCGAAGGCTCGGGCTTGCCCACACTTTGACAAGGCAGTGTCACATCTTGTTTCCACGGTACGACAAGCGTGGTGCCGAACGAATATATGGCGGCGCGAACTGTAATAGAGTAAACAGCGAACCCTTATCGAGTACACGCGACGCGATAATCGCAGTCATCCAAGTTAGCTGTTATCAACCGTACGGAGCAAACTCGGAGAAAGTGTTTGATGGGAAAGATTTAAAGTTTCGTGGTAAAGAGTTTGCGGAGAAAGTCCGAGGATAAAGTAAAAAAGCGCGTAGCTCATTAACAAATATAAATACGGCGCTCGGTGTCTCATTACTAGTCGACTGTAGACAATTCATTTAGTTCGAGAAACGGATGTTTATACGACGACGCTTCGAAATGTCTAACTTTCGCAACTAGTCCAATTTGTACGCCGAAAGGCAACCCCCCCTCTCCCCCCTAGAACTTCAAGTTTTACGACTGGAACAAAGTTGCATATTTTCAATGTACCAACTACTACGCTACAAACTACTATCACGTTCTCGTACGATCTTTCGGATATCGAAAGTACATTGAGTACAGGAATAATATATCGAGAGTTTTGTGCATAAGAAACTTATATGAAGAAATAAACGGAATATTCAGAACGTATAGATATTTCATTTTTAAGATTTAGATTAAATTCATTCCCAGATAACGACCGCGAAACTTATTATTAATCTATACCAATATATAAAAAGAAAGTTTTTTTGTTACCGTATAACTCAAAAACTACTGGACCAATTTTCTTCAAATTTGGACACCATATTTTCATATACACTAGGACGGACATAGATCATATGACATGTCTAAAAATATTTTTATTAACCAGAAATTGATGTTTTCATTTTTTATCATTTACGGCTGTAACCCGTGTAGTACAGTGATGTCACCGCTAGGCGGTGCGCATCCACCCGCAAGCAGATTATATAAGGAGCACTGTCTCCAAGGTCTCTGTATTCGCGAATTTATTCACCGGTTTTATTCGGTTGTCACTATGCCTTATACGGTCAAATTTATCGAGATCTACTGCTCGAAAAATATCACTTCCAATACGTATAATTCGGTCATACTTATCTCGGGCAAAGCCGAGACGGGGGACGCTAGAAATAAGAGACGATCCCGTTACCTTCGCTGGAAGGTGAGACTGTGATGGACGGGGTTTGTGGACCTTCGCCGACCGAGGTGACCGCCGCGATCGTGAATTCGTACTGACTCCTCTTGTGCAGATCCTCGGCTTGGTAGCTGGTCTGATATGGAGGCAAAGCTCTCCTATGCCACTTGCCCTCCGATCCCAATCCGCGGATATGCACGTTGTAGGAGGTGATGTTGCCGTTGCTCTTCAGGGGCGGCTGCCAGGAGACGATGATGGACGTGGCCGAGCTGGCAACCGCCTTGACGGCGGCCGGCATCTCCGGCAGATCCTCCTCGGTTACGCAATAGAGAGGCGACGAGGCAACGCCATCACCGGTCCTGGTGTACGCCAGGACTTGGATCGAATAATTGGTATATTTCTCCAGGCTGTGGAGCACCACTGTCAACGCGGTGGTAATCTTCATTTCCGGCTTGACGGACTCCGTCAGCGCGTCTGTGTTCTCCCACATGACCTTGTAACCTTTCAGGATCCCGTTCAAGCTGGAATCGGGCGGAGATTCCCAGGAGACTTGTAGGGACATCGACGAGAGCGCGGTGCAACGCACATCCTGAGGAGGACTGCTTGGAACTAAAAAATATATTTCAAAGTTCCACTTTAAAGATTTAAAGCGAAATAATCCACCGTCATATTGCAAATATTTCTTACCGAAATTTAATACATATATGTGCACGTAATTCTGTAATTTGTTCAAAATGAGATTCGTGAAATTGATAAATTACGAAATTATTATTATAATATTTCAATAATTTAAAATAATACCAACTGGAAATACGCTGCGTTAAAAAGTTACAAATTTATAATAATAATAATTGTAATATATATCCATAGGTATTCATCCGTATATTACTTTTAGTGAAAATTATGACATCGCATATATTTTTTTTACGATTGTAATAATCCGAGAAATATGAACGGTGCGGCTCACAAAACTCGCGTTGCATTTAAAACGTCGATATTCGTCGCGTATTCGAGGGCGACGTGACTAGGCGCGGAATATTTCAAGAGCGGGTTCAGGTGGAAAGTTTTTTAAAGAGCCACGGTGCGGTCGCGGGGATGTTTGCAATCGAAAATATCGGAGTGCACTTGAAAGTTTCGTCGGGTCCGCCAGCCAGCGAGGATAGGATTAAAGAAGTTATTTGCGAGCGCGGGTGCCGCATCTGAATTTATTATTTACCTGAAAGTCGTGCAGCCGCGGCCGCATGCGGTCGGTATTCATGGCGGAATTTGTGATAGGCTTGCGAGAAGGCGCGAATATTATTCTCTTCATGAATTTTTTAAGCTTCTCGGAACAAGTTCCGACGCGAAAATAGACGTCTAGACGAGAGATCCGCTCTCTCGCGCTCGGAAACCCGCCGATCGATCATACTGGATATGTTAATTCCAATTCATGCCCGATATTTTTGTCGTCGTCCGATTCGTCGCGGAGCCCACGATAAATGTGTCATTTCATCGAAATTCAACCAAATTAATCTCGCTGTGATGTGAACTATTTAAAACTAGAAAATCTAAGACGCTCGTTATAAATAATGACAAAAAGAGAAGGTAAAAAGACCAATATATAATGAACAAGCTAATAATTGGGTGACGTAAAAAAATAAACAAAGACTTTATTATAAATAATAACAAAAGTGAACCGTTTCGACTTCAGGAGTCTTCATCAGCACGTCAAAAAAATACCGGACAATTTAAACACATTTATTGTTACATGGTAATAAAAATTTCGTTATCAATTCGATAGCAAAATAAATGAACCGAAAAATCCGCTTAGCAACAGCTCAACAACAGTCAGGAATACAAACATAATCCGATCACCTTATAAATAAAAAATGTTGTAGTCAAAATATAAAAAAGCAATATGAAGACTTATTGCTCGTTGGATGGCGAGAATATGTTGTCCATGCTGGTCTGTCTTGAAGTCATGTTAGAGAATGTCAAATTGAAAGTCCAATGAAATGTCAATGTTGAAAAAGAATCTTTATACGCAGAAAAAGTCAAATTGCTGGAACCCGAGTAGAAACAAAGTACTCGAACATTATATTTCTCAAGAAGATAATAATTTGGGATTTAATCGTTACTTTTGGATTTAACCCTAATCCCTCCAACTAGGATCATTTATGTCCCCCCCATTTCTAACAGTCGTTAGTTGTAATGTGCGTTTTTCAACAAATAATTATAAAAAAATATTTAAAGAAATAATTTCCAAATTTTCTTTACATTGGTTTTTAGTCAAAGTCTATAAAGAGATTATAAACACTTTTGTAAAATTTTTCGAAGCTATTACATAGTGAAAAACGTACTGAACATGAAATACCCTGGTTGGAGGGATTAAGTTGCGGAAAAAAGGGATTAGGGTTAAAACTAACATTCATAACATAATTTTAGTGGTAAGAAATTATTGTTCGACGTCAAAACGCTTTGGTTTCAGAAATGAATGACGATCAAGCCGGGTTTTTTCACAGTCGCTTACCGTCCTCGAGTGTCGATGCCACAACTTCCTGCGTCATGGGACCGGGTCCGAGGGCATTGAACGCTTGAACGACCACGCTGTAACGCGTGAACTTCTTCAAGTTCGTCAAGTGATGCTGGCGTCCAGGCATGGACGTTCTTGCCAAACCCAGAGCGACGCTCGCTGTCGAGATCCGTCTTTCCACGGTTTTATATGTGTACTGCTCCGCCCCCAACCTGAATTTTGCGAGTGTTCGTTACACCTGACGTGATTAATTAGTTTGTCGAAAGGGTGTCAAGTGTCTTTTAACCCCAAAACTTCAAACAAAGTTTCGTAAGCAAACTTAGTGTTAGATTACTGTGTGAAAAATATAAAGATAGATTTATGTACATGACGCGGAAAGTAACGAAAAAGCTCGAAATAGTAGCTCGTATATAAAAATAAAAAATATCAAGGTAAAGTATACAAGTTCAAGAAATGTGAAAGAAATCAAAAACTCCAACTTTTGAATATAATTCCAGAAAACGCAGGTTGTAAAATAAGAAGAAGGACCATGCAGATTGTATATATTGATCATAGATTTAAACAAATCTAATGACAGAGACAAATAGTAAAAATCACAAATATAACAAATATGAAAGATATAAAGATAGATTTAAGTACATAACGCGGAAAATAACAAAAAAGCTTGAAATAAAATAGTAGCTCGTATATAAATATAAAAAATATCAAGGTAAAGTATACAAGTTCAAAAAATGTGAAAGAAATCAAAAACTCCAACTTTTGAATATAATTCCAGAAAACGCAGGTTGTAAAATAAGAAGGACCATGCAGATTGTATATATTGATCATAGATTTAAACAAATCTAATGATAGAGACAAATAGTAAAAATCACAAATATGACAAATATAAAAGATATAAAAATAGATTTATGTACATGACGCGGAAAGCAACAAAAAAGCTCGAAATAAAATAGTAGCTCGTAAAATAAAAATAAAAAATATCAAGATGAAGTATACAAGTTCAAGAAATGTGAAAGAAATCGAAAACTCCAACTTTTAGATATAATTCCAGGAAACGCAGGTTGTAAAATAAAAAAAAAAGTATGCAGAGATTGTATATATTAGATACAGATTTAAAAAAATCTAATAACAGAGACAAATAGTAAAAATCACAAATATGACGAACAAACTATATTATCAAATTTATATCGATTTAATTAGCAGCAATCGACCTACTAGAAAAATACTAGGAAAAGTTGATATCGACGAATTTAACTAGTTTGCAGTGAACATACTACAATAAAAGCGCACTGGACGATGTAACAAAATATAACTGTAAAAAAAGCCTATAGTTTTTCGAGGATTTGTCAGCGTTGCCCCAGGCGGATAAATAACTGACCCCGAGATAGCTCGTCGTTTATTAATGGCGCGTGAATTCTACGGTATCAGCTCTGTGAAATGCAGGAAGTTGGAGTTTTGTATGCGTGTATGTGTGTGTGAGCGAGGAAACAAACCCCTATCTGTCGAGGCGCGTCGTTAAAATAACGGCAGTGTTTTCGGTCGTTACCTGTGTTCCTTGTAGCCGACATGATAACCGAGTATCTCGCCATTCCATAAATCATGATCGGGCGGATCCCAGGTGACGTTGAACTCGGTCGAGCTGATGGGGTCTACTTTGAGATTTCGCGGCGGACCGCCTGGCTTCTCTCCCTCGGTTGTCGTCTCTAAAATCTGAAAAGCCCGTATAAAACGGTCCTCCTTTGAATTCTCTGGCGAGTCCGTTCACTTCCATCGCTCTTTCATTACGTTTTCTTTTTTCCCGCTTAATTGCCGCTGAACCTTTCAACTGTTTCACAATTTTCGCTCATGGCGAATTTGAATCGCAAAAAGGACGATCGCGGAATAAAGACGAATTAAATTCTTTTGTAAAAACTGACACAGACTTAGAAAATGAGGAGCACGTGGAATGCGGTATAAAAGCGTCAGCCGTCACATCGGTGTGTTTAAGGAAACATATGAAACGCAAGTCGCGAGTTACAGAGAATTGCGGGGGAGTCTGTGGGGAGGAGAACAAATTTTGGTTGGATGCTCCCCATATTTCGCTTCAGAACGTCGCAGATGTTACTGCATGCTTAAACGCGCAAGCAAAATTCTTCCCCGGAAGAAAAAAGGAAAGGTGTGAGAGAAGTCGATATGCTCGAAAGGACAGTGTGGAGCACAATTTGAATCCAGGCCAACGACGCGGCCGCACATCCGTTGAGAGACAACTCAGAGAGAGAGAGAGAGAGAGAGAGAGAGGGATTCGTTTCGGGGTGAGATGACCCTTTTTTTACGCGCACGGGAATATTGATCGGGCTCAGTTCCCATCACACAACGGTGTCTCGATTGTTTTAATTCTCGAGGGGAAAGGTGGGAGTGACGACCAGTCGGCGAGGAAACGATCGTCCGACCAGAGTGCAATTTGACTTGTAAATGTTCGACCTGGCTCCGATACCTACGTCGCTCGCTTGACTCCGACCTAGTTCGTTGTCCGCGTACATCCGGAACTGGTAAGTGACCGCAGGACGCAAACCACTCACGTGGCCGCGAGCACGTGTCCCCGGTACCGTCGTGTGGAACGTGTGGTCGTGCCATACTTCTGTAAAATTGAACGATCATCTTGCGGTGATTTCATCCTCGGGTCAACATTCAAAAATGTCGATCAGATGAAGCTGCTGCTATAGTTATACCGGTTCACGCGGGTTGACATTTATCAGCTTTTTGATTTTTAATATTTCTGGATTGTTATTAAATTCCGGAAATTAATATCCCTGTGTTTATAATTTGCAATCGAGAATCTAGGAGCAGAGCATGCAAAAAATATCTAATTGCATCAGATTTGTATTAACTTTTTTATTTTTGTACAACAAATTTTATATACCAATTTTATGAATTCGATTAATAATATATAAATAATATATAAGTATATATATAAAATATAGTATTATATTATAATATTATATAAAATATAATACTATATAAATTATTATAATATTATATAAAATATAATACTATATAAAATATAGTATTATATTTTAATATTAAATCATAGACATAAGATATTTTTTCAGTTACGTTAATTATCACGATTAAGCTTACCTGATTCGGTTTTGTACTCGATTATGTACTGGATAATCGGACTGTTTCCGTCTTGACTGGTGGTCCAGCCCAGATTAATGTGACGACTGCCTTTCTCGATTACATGAAGATTTCGTGGGAAGTCTGGAGGCTCTATATATTAATACAATTTTGTGGAATCTCTTTTGAAGTTAATATTAAATATTTTTTAATAATATTAAATAATATTAATTTTTTAATAATATTAAATGATATTAAATTAAATAATATTAAACTTTTTAATAATATTAATAATATTAATTTTTTAACGTTTAAATAACTTTCAACCTTTTGCTAAATATGCCTTCTAATTAATATATGTATCTAATTAATATACATCAACCACAAAATATCCAAAGAGGTGTAGATTCTCCAATATAATTCAATTAATAGTATAAAGGGAAATAGTATAAATGAGAGTCAAAGGCGGTTGTTGGTGCGTTCATTCGCAAAGAAAATAACAAAATTTTAAGGATGTTTTGACGCTAACAGAACTAATATTGCTAATGACCTGAAAATTTAATAGGTTGTTTCTATTTATTATCTAAACTCGTTTGTAAAACCTGAAACAGATTTTCTAATCGGCTTACAAGTTCAACTTTTAATTTTGCATGAGTTCTTATGGAATAGCTGTATATTCTCACTTATATAAATAAAATTATAAAAAGACAACCCAAAAATAGAAAGTTAAAATAATTTGACGTTATATTGACATCAATTTATATCATGATTTAGTCAATATGACATCAAATTGACATTATTTTTAACTTTTTGTTCTACTTGGGCATTGACAATATTCTAAAACTTTGTTATGAGCCAATTAAATATTAAGCAGTGTCTTTAAAAAAGGCTGATATCAATTCATTAATTTTTTCTCGAGTTATTAATGAAAAATGATGCAAAATTTCGAAAATGTGCTATAATATACTCTTGAAATATTATGTTAATCATATTTTTTTACATATCTTATGTATTTTAAGTAAGATTCGGTGTGGTATGTATTAAATATTATTAATATACGAAAAACTTTTTGGTTTCTTGCAGTTGGTATCAGGTCTGAAAGTTTTTTGCTGACAATCACAAAATTCGCAAAATATACACATATTCATTTGCAGTGCCAGATGCCATATTATAGTATTATTTAAGTGCTGTACACAATAATAGTTCATGTGATGCATGTCTTAAACCAAGAAAATACACTATTCCATCAATTTCAAATTGAAGTAACTTTTGTTTCGGGACTGTACAGCCAGAAAATCCTTAAGCAGTCTTTGTTCAAAATATATATCATTTTTCTTTTATTATAATATATCACATTTTTCACATTCTTTATATATTTTCTATAAATTGAGTCATTAATTTTTAATTATCTTCTTTAATGTCTTATTTATTATCAGTGACGCACATAAATTTTTTATTCGTGTACTATGTGCATCATCTGCGGTTTCAATAAACTTTTTCTTTAAATATATATTTCTTTATACAGCATCTGAGGAAGCATTACGTTTTTATGGTAACAGCAAATATATTAATAAAAACTCGACTGACGCAAATGCAATTTCAACATTTCACTCGATTTTAAATAGCGTCAGTCCGATTTTTGACCCCTATTAAAACATTCCACCGCGTAATTAAAATTCGGCAATTAGTTGGAAATTTTCGCCTAATTCTGAGGCGCGTGTCAGCGCGCATCCAATGGAATAATTTTCAGTTATGTTCACGATTGTCGTGTACCCACATTATGCATATTTCACGGTTATCTGGCACAATACGTCCGCTCGAAGCGTATCTCATTTTGGAGAACATACAGAGAGCGTGAGTCGCCGGTTCATCTGTCTCGCTGCGTGCGTACATTAAATTAAATGGACGCGCGTTGTCGAGTGCCTGTATACATTACGATAATTACATCCGAAATAGCGTTACGTACAAACAACCGACCGACTGACGCCCCGAAGGCATCATCGTGATAACTTGAATCGCAATAATTTTATGGACTCCATTGACCATCTTCTATCTCTAACAGAACAAACGATTATGAAGCCAACGTTAATACGGTAGTTATTACAACTTTTGTTATTTTTTCTCTTGCTATTGTCAAAATTATTAAATGTTCTTCTGTACATCAGTTAATTCTATTCTTTTGTAATCAATGTGTAGGTTGCTTTTCTCTTAGGAGACACAAATCGACACAGATTAACACACTCGAGCACAGTCCGTCACAGTTAAATGGAACTAATATAATACAATGTGTGTGCACGAACTTTTAATACCTAACCTTAGAAGATTAATTTTTTTTATACATAAAAGGTTTCCGGTAAATAGGATAGTAGCATCTTCAACCTCACCGTGAAGTTATAAAACGCACACAAGATTTATGAACTTGTAAGATTAGACATTAAACTTCTCAATTAGTTTTTTGTAACTGTCAACTTAAAAAACTTCTCAAATGTGTTCTTAAATTTTATAAATGTATGTATAATATATTATACTGCATATACATATTTTATCAGTTGAAATATTTTATAAAAACAATTTTATTTTTATTTAATTGATGAATCAAACCTTAATTGATTAAAATATTGGGAAGTCTGGGAACAGACATAGATCATAAATATACATAGTAAGAGATAAGTCTTGTTATGAAGTAGATGCATTCGTCGGTCAAAAACACACTCTGACTCTCCTCTCAAGCAGAGTCGAAGAGTGGCAATTGAGTTTGAATGATATTCTAAGTGGAAAGCGATATGTATTGACTTGTGTCGAAAGTGTCGATTGTGTCCTCTAAAAGAAAAGCAACCGTAATTAATGATTAGTCAAAGAGCTTTCGACCTAAATAATAACTTATCAGATTTCCTCGTACCTTGAATATAAAGATGAATCGTCATCTCGTCGCGGCCGTAAGCGTTGGACGCGATGCAAAAGTACCTTCCGCTGTCCTCGCGGCTAGTGCTGATAAAACCGAGAACGCTGACGACGCCGTCGGTGGTGTTATCCTCCTTCAGAGTGTAACGATAATCAGGAAGCTTAGGATCTAATTGAGATCCTGCTTTCTTCCAAACTATCTTCAAAGGGTGGTCGCCCTTCGCTTCGCAGCGCAGCGATGCATTCGAGCCGAGTCTTGCAGTCTGATTGCGATGCTTCTCCACAAAATGTGCGGGAACTGTGTCAATCAAAATAGAATTCTATTTATGATTACATATTTGCAGGTAACGGGTAGTTAAAATATATGATTAAAATATGTGATTATTTTAGAATAGAATATTAAAGAAATCAATTCTGTTTGATGAATTAAATTATTGAGTTAGCTTTGGAAAAAGAATCCTACTTATAATTTTGCATATAAATTTTTGAGATATATATGTTATAGTTCTTAAAATATTTTTCATATTGCAGAAATAAATAAAATTCTATCCTGTACACACGAACTGTAGGTCATCTAAAACGAGATTTATAACTAGTAAAAAGACAACTGACTAAACCGACATAAATACTAAAAAAGATTAAATGAGATTTAGACGCTTAAATTATTTTTGCTGAATTATTTATTTACAAATTATATTTAGTTGATAAATTATATATGTAATAAATTATAAAATATATTTTAAGCAAATTAGTTTAAATGCACTGTAATCTTTTCTTCTATTGATAAGAAATTCAAGAGTGAGAGAAATTCAAATTAGTTTAACTTTTAATAAATAACTGTTATTCATTTATTCATTTTAATGTTATTCATTTTAGTGTTATTCATTTTAATGTATTTATTCTAAAATAATGTAACATTTGAGAGTGTAGAATTAAAAAAAAAACAAAGATTGAAAATAAAGAATTTAAGAAATTAAATTTGACAAAATATATTTGATATTGATATTGTTAATTTAACAAATTAGAAAATCACCTTTTGTAAAATTTGAGCAATGCGACTATTTTATCAAGAAATATTTTCTTAACGTCTTAATAGGATAAAGTGGATCAAATTGAATACGGGTCAATCATCACTGTTGATAATACCTGAAGTTTCAGATCCAATTAAGTTAATCATCAGTTGAGGTAGTAGAGGTAGAAGTACTAATCCTTCCAAGAGAAATAATAAAAGAGAGAGATATTTTATCTCTCGCAAAGCTTTAACGATAAAGTATCTTCTGTAACCGTAGATAGTACTAAGAGATTTAATAATGTTTTTATTGTTAAAATTACATCTCTTGTTATTAAATTTCATGAATACGTTAGATCATAAAAAATAGATATTACAAAGGAATTATCGAATAATTTTTATATTTTCACTATTATAACAAACATAATGAAATTTCACTCGATTAACTCCTTAAGTTCATGTGAAACATTTCTTGGTAGGGATTGTAACTCTAATGTTATTAAAAAATTAAAGAATAATTAAATACACAAATAGTATATAATTTTTTTTAAATTCTTTTAATAAGAATAGTTTTTCTAAACTTTGCGGACGGTAAGAGGTAAGAAAAACCTGATTATTATTTATACTTATTCACTTAGAAATAAATTAAATAGTATAATAATATAATAGTAATAGTATAATAATAGTATAATATTTAAACATTAAAAAATCAAGACTGGTTCTAGATAATAATCACATAACACAACAAACCTATCTTATGTTTGTGTTAGATATTATTTGATACTAAGATCCAGGGTGACCGGAAAAAATAGGCTTGTTATGTTATGTGATTAAATAATATTAGTCTCTTTCGAATGTAGCTCAATAAAATTGAAGGGACAGGTGATTAAATTAGACACGTTACGTACCGTTAACGGTGAGATAAACGACTTTACTGAGTCCGGCTCCAATGCCGTTCACAGCCTCGCACAGGTAGAATCCCTCGTGATCTTCCTGGACCCGGCCGAACACGAGAGAGCCGTTGGAGTGTATCCTCAGGTCCTGCATGTGCTCGTGGCTGGGTATGTCGTGATAATTGCCGGGTTTCTTGCCGCTGCCGCGTCGCCATGTGACCAACGGCGGCGGGAACCCGTCGGCGTGACAATGCAAACTCAATCGGGGCATTCCCTCCGACGCACGGGCGTCCTGCGGCTCCACCACCCACCGTGGCGGCACTGACCCACAATGCGCGATCATTAATCGATTGTCACGAATCCCGACAGCGACAGCTATTACAACGACGCGGTCCGGAAGACCTGATCACGTTCCACAATCCACAAGAGGACAATGAAAATTGTATCTTTTCACTTAATTCCGTTTAATTCCTCAAATCACAAAAAAATTTTTTGATTGATTCTCAATGAATTGATTACTGAAAAACTTGAATAATTTGATATACTGATGAAATGTTTGTCAACAAGAGACAAATTTGCAAGAGTAAATTTTGACTATTTATCGAGGAAGTCTCTGTGTAAAATAATTAATCCAAGAGAAAAATATAAATGTTTATATATCGTACAGCTTAAACTTTCAATCTTGATGATATCGCGTTTTATAGGAGACACCGAATTCATGCTGAACGTTCTCCTGGACCTCGTCGTGCGTTTCTCTATCTAAGTTTGAGGCAAGGACGAAAAGTTCCCGGAGAAAGGATTGGCCTACTGCAACTTCTTACTTTAGCTGCCGCGAAAGTAAAGAGAAATAGGATTTGAAGGTGCACGAGGGAGAGGAACTGAAATGTCCTCTCGGGATTACGAACAAACGGCACAAAACTTTCGCTGGTAAAAATTACGAATTGTTCGCCAAATGTATTGGCAGGCTGTTTCCTTTTCCGTCCGTCTTTCTCGTCTGTTTTTCCGTTCGCGACAAAGAAACAGACGAAAGGGAGACGCAGAAGAGGAGAATATAAGGTAGAAGGGAGAAACAATGGCAAACGTCCGCGCGCGATAGAGAGATTTTTCCAACGGCGACAAATGGTAAAATAATATCGGCGATAAACACCGTGATGACCACAGAGAACAGAGGCGATGCACGTAATACGATAAATCGGTGCTGTGCGAATCCAATACCAATATACGAATGTGCACGATCAATTATTGCGTACAAATATGCACAAGGTGCGCAAAATGCGCGTCCCGTCCGAGCCGAACGTTTGTGCGCCAAATTACTCGCGCATTCATTTGCATATGCACTTGCAAGCATATTATCGTTCAATCGTGATTAATAATCGAAGGGCCGAGCGATGAAGGATACGCGTATTGCTGCGAAAATCGAGCTATACGGATGAATTTGTTTCTCACCGAATGACCATGGCGGTCTGTGTGTTAGTTATAATGAAATCGACAAAGTAGTAGTTCGCGCAATAATGGAGACGTAAACTTATCGCTACAATTTATTTTAGTGAGAGAAATAACAGTCTCTCTCTCCACAGAGATGCTATATTTTTAAAAATTACATTTACTGAGAGAAACGCTTTTTTTCTCCTTAATTTAAATACTTCGACCGCGGCATCTGATTGTCTATTAATTCAAATCTGATTAAATGCGATCCTTCGATACCTCTCTCCCTTCAGTAGCGATTTCGCATCAGAAATCGATTTATTCCGAACGTTCGGATCAAACGAGACCGATTCGTCTCGGTGCGAGGCGAGGTGGATAGGCGGCATACGAATTTTCGGTGACAGTGAGAGCAGGGGAGAAAAAAAAAGAGAGAAAAGGGGATGAAAGGAGGAAACGAAACACGAGGTGCGAGCGTCACATCGGGAAGTCGGTGCCAAGGGATTAGTGGCGCTCGGGACCAAATAAGAGAGAAAAATAAACTGAAAAACGTGTTGGTGCAGATATGCGTGTGCTGGGTGAAGTGAACGTGAGTCGGTGCTCCAAATTGAACTACAAGATTGCTGCTGCTGCTGCTACTGCTGCTGCTGCTGCTGCTGTTGCTGCTGGCTCGTCGTGGCTCAAGACGGAGGTGGTGCTATATATGCGAAGCCGAGTTTCGTGAAGTGCCCGTATTGGCCCTTGCATGCAGTACATATTTCATTCTGGGTTACTGCGATCGTGTTGAATACTGACATCGAGATTTCATTTCACGTGTTCCTTTTCTCTCGCGTATCTTCCCACTTTTATGTCTCGTTTATGTCCCGACACATAATTCAGCCAACCGGTTCAAGATTCGAGTTTTAAATTAATGATGCTCCTCTTAATTAAAATCGAAGCATTTGAAAAAGAAGAGAAATTGTTGCTCATCATGCTGCTCCGAAATCTCGATTGTCAGTAGGTACCGTCGCGTTTGACACTCGGGAAATTAATGCGGAGAATATATGCGATCGCAGTACTTAATTATCGCGATAAGGGTGAGAGGTGCAAGTTGAACGGTGCGCCTGCGTTGTTAGATATGTATCTAGATAGAAAATATATTACGAGATGACCCGTGGGGTGAAATAACGCTATATTATGCTATGCTCAAGTGCGTTGGTGCGACGGGCTTGCTGGCTGTGCGGCGGCGGCTGCTGCTGCTGCTGCTGCTTCGTCATTTTGCGCGTATCATCTCTCGTAAAAAGGACTCTAGAGCTGCGTTTGTCCGAACGATGCTTTCGTTTTATCCGGTGAATTGTTCCGTACGTCTCTCGTGAGTATCCGGCTAGCGCACGCGGTACGCTTTCAAAAAAATTCCGCATGCAACTATTTTCGAATTTGATGAACGAATTTCGCATAGGATATCATTAAAAAATATTTTTCCGACTCTTTTGTGAAAACGACGTACAATGTGAAACATCGAAATGTTGGAATTGAAAAAAATTATTGGGAATATTCACGTCGATTCGAAACATTTTCAAGTCCAATACGTGGATTACATTCGCGAGAGTATTACCCAGAGTGTATTACCCAGGAGAGATCCGTCAGATATTGAAAGTGCCGGTCGGGTGACTTTAAGCGGCAGAAAAGTCATACGAGAAGATAAGTAGTAAAAGATATTTTAGACTGAAATTTGCATAAAGTTTTACAATATCATTATAACGTAGAAAATTTTCACTAAATGTAGTGAAAATAATTATTAATAATTAATTGGCGATTTAAGATATATTTCTTACTATTATGTAATTTACGATCAAAAAGAATGTAACATTTGTGAAAATAATTAATTAATAGGTTATGTAATAATAAATAATATATTTATATACAATCACGAAGTTCTATAACGTTATAATTTAGAGATAATTTAAATACATTTACTGATAAAACCAAATAATAATTCTACATGATATTTTTATTATTATTATACATTGTATAATAATAATAAAAAATATATAATAAAAAATAAATTTAAAAATATACCGATTTAAATATACACAGTCAAACATGGGTCTTTAATGAAAATATATATAATCTAAAAAATATATAATCACGGACATAATTGAATTACTAAAATATCTTTGCGCTTGTTTGTCATCCAGTAATTAATTACTAATTACACAGCTCAACAAAAAAACATGGAAACGAGACTATTCGTTTTTTTATAGTTTTTGGATGTTAAACACAAATCCATTTTCCAAATTGCTCCATCACGTCACAATTTTGAGATATTTGCAATTAAAGTTGCAAAAAAGAGTTGTTTTCACAAACTTTGTGATATTACAGCTACAATATGTGATGTGCTAAAGAAATTTCTCAAGATTGTGATGGAGCAATTTGGAAAACGGATTTGTATTCAGCGTCTAAAAAAACCATAAGAAACAAATAGTCTCGTTCCGGTGTTCGAACAAAAGTCATTTTTGAACTGTATTATTCGAGCTTGAACTTTCTTTCGGATAATTATTAAAAATCTTTCGAATTAGACGTTTCTCACGCATTTCTCCTTAGGACAGTCATGAATGCGTTAATTACACAAAATCGATTAATTACACGAGCACATTGGCGAATTGCAAGTGGCGGGAGAGGGCTCAATGCAACTTTTATTATCACTCCATGTCACTTATAGTAACGTAAATGATAGCTCTGCGTTTCACAGTGAATCACATTCGCGAGATGGATATTACTTCGTAAATTAAGAATATATTACTTCGTGGCAAACGAGCAAAAAACGCGCATGTTGAATCCGAGTTCGATATCCGTCGATACTCTCATCGCGATATTCGGATGTCCGGTTCGTCTGGAAAATTCGAGAGCAGCTCTAGCGTGACTCTTACTTCATGCTATTTTTTTTCGACCGACGGCCGAGGTGGTGGCTGCTGCTGCGGCGGCTGCGGCTGCGCTTACGTGATGACAATACAACAGCCACGGGTGAACGAAGTCGAAGGGTAGCAACGACATTTAAATCTCGCAGACGTCTTGGTTTCCGTGGTTCTCGTAAATCACTGGCTAGAGAAATCAATCTTACCTCTTATCGCGGCAATTTATCGCGCGATCGCGAGCTGCAGTCTAGTTCAGTCGGCAGTAGATAAAGGACAGTTTAGTCAGACGTCGCTGATTATCGCGGAATAAAACATTCCGCAGTGAAAAATACTATCGTCCTGCGAGCAACATGTAACAAGAAGCTTACAGAAATGTTCAAACTCTTTTTCTTCGCCAGTGAATCTTAATAAACAAATTTCAATTGTCTTATCGACCCGTAAAATCGATATCGATTTTAAAGTTGGCGATATTTCTGCAATGCGCGACAAATCTAGTCGGCGGTACGCAGATAATTTGACCAGACGGGTCGATAAGACAATTGAAATTTGTTTATTACAGAAATGTGTTATACTAAAAAAAAATCCCACATTTTATAAGCTCGATAACAAACGGTACCCTTCGAGCTCATTCACCCGTCGCCGCCGTGTTGTCGCAAAGACAGTGGTGCGCTGCCAGGTGCAAAACAGTGATGTGAGAAAGAGAGAGATAGAGAGAAAAACAAGGAAACATAGATTCAGTGCAGTTTTCCGCGCAGTGCTCTTTACTTTACCACGAACGATCAACTCGGCCGTCCAGAGGACCTCGGCTACCGAATTGCGCGCCAGGCAAGTATAGTTGCCGGTGTGCGCGGCGGTGACGCGCTCGATAACTATGGCACTGGAATGGGCGTCAATGTTGGTTACGCGCAGCCCAGGTGGTGTCTGTGAGTGTTGTCGGAGATCGTTAATGGTTGCGGCAGCGGCGGCGGGCCCGTAGACGGCGGCGGCCGCCGTGCCGGAGGCGGAAATCTGTTCGCCGTCCTTCGACCAGATGATCGTGAACGGCGGATCGCCCTTCTCGACCATGCAGGTCACCTGGGCCCGCAGGCCCTCCGACAGGTCCTTCTTAAAGCTAAAGGGAGCTATCGTGGGCGGAACTGCACAAAAAAAGAGAGAGAAACAGATGATTGTGAGAGTGAACGTGAGCGAGTTTAGCCGGACAGCACCTCCTGTTGCCGCTGCTCGTCTTCGTCCTGGACGTCGTCACCTGGATTCCTGGGAAGTCTTAGCTTAACTCGATAGAAATGACTCGCAAAATGACTCGACCGTATGGCTGATTCGGTGTGTCGCGGATGAATCTTGTCCGTCGTCGTTCACCGTGCTCGAAACTGTGCGACTCGACGGAGAAACACGTTACTGAAATTAGTTGTTGTTTGACTCGTCGAGGCTAGTTTCACGGATCGGTTAACAACGACGGATCCGTGGTCCAGTCGTGTAGTCTAAGAGAGAGAGAATCGCTGAACGCGGAATTTAACGGTCTCAGACTTCTCCCGTTACAGTTGTTAAACAAAGCGACGGTTAATTCAATAATTATCATTAGTCCTACATTACGAGGTAAAAGATATTGCAGCAGGGATAGTCAATATTGACGGTGCTCGACTTACATGACTCCATCATTATGAGCAGAATTAGGTATTGATCGTTAGGCAGACCTCGGGAGTGATGTTTAATTATCCTCCCGGCGATGCGCCGTGTCGTATTTGTTGTGTGGTCGCGTAAGTGTATTTGTACTGGAATTAAAATAATATTGAATTAAGGGGCAGAGAGAGAGAGAGAGAGAGAGACGAAATTAAAATAACGCAGCAAGAAATATTCGCGTTATTCCGTCAATGTCGAACGAGATTGGAAAGATACGCGCGGAATATTAATAAAATTCACTCACGCAAAACGGCATATTTTTAATTTATTCTCCACTCGTTTATTTTCCCATAAATTTCCCGCTCACGCAAATAATCGCCATTTATTTTATCTCCACTCCACTATCCCTCCTGATTAACCGTTATCCACGAGATATCGTCCTGCTTCACCGACGACGAAAGGGTTACAACCCCCGTAATGAAGGCATAAACTACGTTTTCGAGTTTGGGGTGGGTACGTGCGTCTCGCGAGATACACGAACGGCGAAAACAATCAAGCGGAGAAGTGCCTGGTAGTCGACTTTTCGACAAGGGGGTGCAGGGAGTAAGGGTACGTTGCGACGAGCGTAATGCCGCGAAACGACAATAATAACTTGCCTCGTTGCACCGCGTGCGATATGTATGTACGTCCTGAGAGCGGGGAGCACGAGAGCCTCGGGGGTATTAGAACAGAACGCGGGTGGTTGTTTGAGAATAATTGAGGAACCGCGTGGGTAGAGGGAACCAGATAGCACAGCGTAACGTGAGTAATGCCCAAAGAGGTCTGTCGCGCGTATGTACATCGCGATATGTATACAAATATACTCATATGTACATGTACAAAGGCGCGGAGATAGGGGAGGGGGGAAAGAGAGAGGACAGGAAGTTGGAGAACCGGGTTCTCAGGCGAGGTAACAAAGAAGCTTCTCTTGTCGGAGAGACGCCGCGTTGATAAATTTCGTTGCATAGTTTCGGCGGAGTTCTCTCCCTCGCCCAAGATAATTTAGCGGTCGACGGTCCTTAATTGGCGCCCGACGTTATCGATAACGAATACGTGACGTTAACTTGCGCGGACGCTGGATCCCTTTGGATTAAAGTAACGAGTGCGTGACAAGAACTCGTGATTTTAAAGCCGACCGAGTCGAAACCTCTCGACTGGTGTAGAAGAAGCAATTTACAAGCGATTTGAAAGAAGTTTTGGAAACGTAATCCAATTTCAATCGAAATTTTTATCTTTTTACAATCTTCTAGCGTTCTAAGCCTCATAAAAACTCTCAAGGAAAATATAAATAGAGTTACCCTGAAAAACTAATTTCTGGTGGCGCTCGTGGCTTAATTTCATTTCGTCATATATGTACACGTGCGAGCATGGAATAAACAAAGGAGACGCAAAAGAAGTGCGATCTGTTCGTTCCTTGCTCGTCAACGAGACGCAGTAATCACCCTTGGGCGATTCGTTCGTACGTAACGTTCATTCGCTCGTCGACGGCTTTCGTCATTTTCGCTCGGAGCGATTTGCTCGGCGAAAGAAGAAGAGTTTTTAATGCGCGCACCACCCTCGTCCTCGATGGAAAAATGTAAACTCACGGGTAGCTAGGGGGATGTCTCGCCTGTCGAGAGGTTGTAATACACATCGACGAAACTATGGACGTGTACATACGTGATCTCTTTCTTTTCTCGGTCTCTCTAGTGATGAATATCTCGCCTTTATTTCCGTATGTTGTCAATGTAATAAAACGATGGCTCGATCGTAATCTTCGGCGAAGTTTCTCGCTTTCTCGCTTTACATCACGTCCGAATGTATCGGAAAAAAGTCGTCAAATTTCGGGAGTAAGTTTGCACGAGAATATCCGTTTTTACTTTGTCGAGATGGTTATTTTTTCATCCGATTTCACTTTCGCGCTTTGTATGCGAGATCAAGAGTCGATTAATAGCAATCATCGCCCTTTTCCCCATTTCTCCCGTTATACGATCGAGGAACATCGCCGGCAGACCGTCAATGGGACACACATATCCGCCAAGCACGGGAAGAGAGCTTTCAGCGGAATAAACTCGGAGAAAAAGAACCGAGCTTGCCGCATTCGCTAAGGGAATAAAAAGCGACTACGATTGCTCGACTACGATTCGATTGGTTCGAAAAATCAGGATAAATTTCCCACTTCAAGATGAACTTTTTCAAACTGCACGTAAAACTTGACAAGATCAACACGTGCAATCTCCCTAATTTTTACATCTAAATGTCATTCGACAACACGACACAAGGAAAGTTGTTTACATTCGGGCGAGAGAAAGTAAAAGGAATCCAATTCGTGAGATGCGGGATCGCGTCGAATTTTTCTTTTCAAAGGGCAGGATAGACAAGAAGCTGCGAGAGAGCGAGAAAAGGGTTTCCGGCATGGCATCTGACGGTTCGGCCGGTTGCTGCGTACCATGGACCAGGAGGGACGCCGTGCGGGACGTTTTGGCGGCATCGTTGCTCGCCACGCAAGTATAGTTGCCATTATGCGCGGTCGACGCGCTCTGTATCCTCAACGCAAGATCGAACTCGCCGATCTGATGCGTGGTGGCCTCCCGCGGCTTTAACGGCCTGCCGTCCTTCAGCCAGGTGATCTTCAGGGGTGAATCGCCCTCGCTGACCGCGCAGGTCACGTGCACCCGCCCGCCCGCCTGGATATTGCCGGGAAAGCTAAACGGATCGATTTTAGGCGGTACTGCAAATTACAGGAAGCACGAGAGTTTATTTCACAGCGATGACGTGCGATCGTCGTCGACGTCATCGGCGTCGCGCCGGAAAAGGTTGAGTCGAGAGAAGAAGGAATCTCGGAGAACATCTTTTTGATATGTAAAAATGAATCGACAGACGATTGTTTATGTAATTCGATGCAACAAAAAAGATAATCTGTATCCTGTGAACGTTTTTATTTTTAGCAACGTATAATATATGCTTGAGAAACGTTGTAGTACACCATTATTTTGGTCCAAGGTGAAAATTTTGCAAATTCAAAATGCCAGTGAATCTTAATTAATATGAATCTCTTCTTTGCCAGTGAATATTAATTAATATTAATAAACAAATTTCAATTGTTTATTGACCCGACAATCATCTGTGTATCACCGATTAGATTTGTCGCTCATTGGAATGCAGAAAAATCGCCAACTTTTAAAATCGATATCGATTTTAATTTCCTAAATTATTAATAGATGATTATTATTAATAGATGAAGAATTTATTGCGAAAAATATTACCTCAGCCAGGAACTGAACCTGGAACTCTCATTCCATGCAAGTGTCATACCAATTCGACATTCCAATTGCAAAATTTTCTGCATTCCAATGAGCGACAAATCTAGTCGATGGTACGCAGGTGATTTGCCAAACGGGTCGATAAACAATTAAAATTTGTTTATTAATGATATTAATATTTACTAATGGCGAAAAAGAGTTTGAATTTGTGAAAAAAGATAATAGTCGGTTGTTATAAAATGCTGAATTACTTCAAAGTCATTGATCGATTTTATTCAATTTCGAGACTATATGCTTATTATGTGTGCTAATATAATTTCCTAAACGATATAAAATTTATATCACATTTATCACTTATATCACATTTGAATTATAAAATTATTATATCAGTAAATTCAATTTGGAAATTCAATGTTCATTCAATGTTCTGATCCTTACGATTCGATATCCTCTCGACTTGAAAGATTTAGATTAGTGCCACATGAGGAGTTTCATTCAGCATTACGCGATCTATAATAATTTTTTTGAAAAAGTCGCGAGCACATTTTATATATCCTACCTGCGTGTTTGCTCGAAGTAAATCGCAGCGTAAAAGTCATGCCTGTGAAATTGTTATTCATCCAAGAAAAGCTTTTAAGATAAAATCGACTAAATAATACTTTCTCAGATATGCATGTCGTTCCAGTAGCTATTTAATGGAGAACAACAGTATCCCTACTTAATTGGAGTCATAATGAATTTTGTATACAATTATCGCAGTAGAAGAGAATGTCTAGTCATTGTGAATAAGATCCATCTTATCAATTTAATAAACTTCCATAAACATTTATTTCGACATCTCAACATCATTTGTACGAGTAATGTAATTATTAACTTAATAGACATTTAAGGATCTCCATCATTCTGAAACTGCTTTTATAGGCACATGTATTTAATATATAACTGCTTTTATAGGCAATAAACAGCTACTTTGATAAGCATTATATTTAATAGTTATTAGGACAGCAATAAATATTTCATGGACACTAAGAATATAAACGCATGGAAGTTTTTCTTCGCGAAATAATTTATCTCTCGAAATGTTCCAGTACTGGGAAAAAGAAATCTTACAGCCGAATGGAAAGGTATACGAGCGTCTCTCGCGGCAGAAATGAAGCGACTGGGAGGGTTTCTCTTTAAATCGCAGAAAGTTCACCGCGCTTTCTATCATGCACAAGGCGGAGTCCCGTTCGATCTCGCAAAATAAAACATATACTTGTAGTTCTTCCATCTACCCTCCGACTATATTATACCCACGGGAACGCACTATATTATACGCGTGAAGCGCCACAAATTTTCGTTCTTACGATTCTCCGCATTGAGCCGGTATGACACATATCGAGAGGAAAATTGTCGTTCGCTTCGATACGCGAGATAAAAATCCACAAAACGTCCGCGATTCCGCGCATAGCTATCAATTTAAAATTCCTCTACGAAAAGAGATACATTTCGTACCGACCGCATTTCACATCGATATGATATTCTTTTACTAGCCATTTCCATTCTAAATCCCAGCAGCAACTCCTTCCGAACGTTTGTGCTGCTCGTTGAATGACGTATCGCTGTTTTATTATGATTCCCGTAATCGTTGCGAAATGTTTCTCGAATCGAAACGCGAGCGACGAATGGTCAACGGAAAACGCGAGATGCTTCGCGAGGCTGTGGCGTTTAAAAACGCGTAAATCCGCGAACGTGATGCGTCGACGAGCAATTTCCTCCGATAAGTCGACTCGGCGCTTCATCGTAAAAGCATTTCGTCGAGATTACAGCCACGACAGTTGATTCAGCCGCGGAAAATCTCGGCAAAACGGATCACGAAGACCAGGAACACTTTTAACGGGACACTGTTGCTCCATTTAAATTTAAACATAAAGTCTCCATGCGTAAAGGAGGAAAAAGGGAGAAAGGAAATCGGTGCGTGAACGAAGGAGCGAGATGACTTTACCTTTGACTTCTATGTGAATGGTCTGCGAATCGGAGCGACCTTGCTTGTTCTTCGCGGTGCACGTGTATGCGCCGCGATCAGTGCTGCTGTCGACCCGATGGAGCACCAGCGTGCCGTTCGCAGACACCTCTTGACGTCGACTGGTCGGTAATATTTGGCCATCTAAGAGGAAAAAGTGCGCCGCGTTTCACATTTTGACGACTCCTTGGAAAAGGGACTCAAATGGAAAAAAAATGAGTGACGCACATCTGTGATGTAAAATCTAATCGATTCGAAGGAAGCTCAGCCAGATTTAAGACAATTATTAACCCTTTGCTGGCACCATGGGGTACCAAAAGCCCCAGGCAAGTTCAGCCAATTTTTGTCTAAAATTCACTTCATTTCTCCAAATAAATACCTTTTTTTCAACAGCCACTGTCAGACTATTTTTTTCTGAAAGTGTTGTATCTCAAAGAGTGTCCAGTTAATTTTTTAGCTTTTAATATAAAAAATGGAAGAGTTTTGAAAATAGTCATGTTTCTTTTAGCTTCACAAAAAAATTTTTTTTAGTCATTATTTTTTTATAGTCACTATTAAATTTGATCAAAATAACCTATAATATGGCACATGTTAAAATAAGTATCAAAGAATATCTGAGAATTTTTTCAAGTAAAAAAATCAGTAACTTCCTCGCAGCAAACATTTTTATGCATGGAGTCTTAAACGGCCCAGTGTGCCAGCTATGAAATTTTGGAAAAATGTGCCAGCTAAGGGTTAAATCTAAAAATAACAATATATTACTGCATTAACTTTAAATTATGATTACAATTATACTAACTTAAAATTTGTAGATATTATAATTATTTATATAATGTGATAAAATTGAGAATTGATAAAATATTACGTTTATACGTTAGAAGTATTAACGTTTATACGTTAATACTTCTGCAATGGAATGCATTTTTAACTTCAAATATGTATTAATGTTGTATAACATTTTTAACTTATATTTGTAGTTTCGAAAAATTATAGTCTTTCAATAATAAATCTTATATTCCCGATTTCAAACTGAAATGCAATCATAATCGCGAAAGTTTAAGTTTTAATCGAAAATCGCGTTATATTTGACTCCTTGGAAAAGAGACTCGAATAGAAAAAAAGTAATGCACATATATAATAAAAATAAGTAATGCACATGTATAATAAAATCTAATTGATTCGAAGGAAGCTCAGACAGATTTAAGATAATTATTAAATCTAAAAATAACAATATATTACTGCAACAACTAAATTATGACTACAACTATAGTTATAACTTAAAATTTGTAGATATTGTAATTATTTAATGTGATAAAATTGAGAATTGATACGATATTACACTTTTTGACACTTCTGCAATGGAATGCATTTTTAACTTCGAATATTTGTAGTTTCGGAAAATTATAGTCTTTCAGTAATAAATCTTATATCCCCGATTTTAAATAAAAATGAAATCATAATCATAAAAGTTTGTTTTAATCGAAAGTCGCGTGATATTTGACCTTTCATGGAGGTGCGATATTTGAGTTTAAATTATGCATTTGCTTTCGCGCCGCACGATCCATGCGACCGTATCATTGTGGAAATGTGGTTTTCCACTGATTTTGCACCATATTGGCGACGTCACAGCGGTGCAATCGAGTGTTCAATACACTTCCATAGTCGGCAACCGACTTCGAAATTGTTGCCGAAGTAAGGTTGCCTTGGTATATTCCAAGAAGCAGATAAACACAAAAAGAGCTCGTGCAACATGCAATGGTCTAATTAGATAAATACTAAAAGATCATATATAAGATCGTATATAATATAAAATATAAATTTTTCAAGGAGGAATAAAAATCCCTTTTTAAATTCAAACAAAACATTTTTGTGTCAAAATAAAAGATACTCAACACAATTACTTGAGCAATTAATTTGCGAATAATTAAAAATATGATATTTTATATTACATTCTTATGTAATACAAAAATATATATCAAAAAAACAGATATAAAGTATAAAAATTACACGACTTAGAAAAATACATAATTACTAAGAAATTATACAATTATATAAAATATATATAATACTGAAAATATAATTTATTAAGGAACAGCTTAATGATTCGGGACAGTGTAGGGGAGACTGGGGCTGGATGTTACAGGGGTAAAACGTTACAGCTATAAAAAGTAGTTAATTAAACCGTCTAAAGAAACACTAGATGGCAATAAACGCTCGCGGCAACGTCGACTACCGTGCCTCACACGTCAATCGCGCCAACGACATCACCAGACGCTTACGTGCATGTGACAGTGAAAAATAGCAGGTTAGTAACTTTATATTTTTTTTGTAATTTTGTTCTCATTTTGTTCATATTGGTGTTACAGAAATGGTTTTGCATTGTATGTGTACTTACATGATTGAGATTTGTGAAAAACCAAACTTGTAACGCAAAAATTCTGTCATTTTTTTTTATCGCGTTTTGAATGTTCCCTTTTGGTGAGGGGGCTAAAAGTTACAAATATTCGGGGTTGGTTGTAACATGTCACAACCAACCCCGTATTGTGTGACGAATTGTCAAGGTTAATGTTTAATTTCTTTTCATAGGATGAGGACATATAAACGGAAAACTGAGCGCGGGACAAAGTCTAAAGATTTATATGAAAAGGCTGCAGCTATTCTAAATGAAGATCCAGAAAAAAAAATCCGTAGTGTCGCAAAAGATTTAGGGTTATGTCATATGTCACTGACCAGGTATTTGAAGAAAAGAAAATTAGCTGTAGAAAATAGAGAATCAATCACCACTCTCACAGTCGGATACAGAGCTAACAGGCAAGTCTTCAATGACGATCAAGAGGTCATTCTAGTGAATTATCTTATTAAATGTTGCCAAATTTACTACGGACTCACACCAAAGGACGTTAGAAAACTAGCCTATGGGTGTGCATCTAAATACAACATTTCTATGCCAGAATCGTGGCATAATCATAAAGAAGCAGGCGTAGACTGGCTTACGGCTTTTTTGAAACGTAACGGTTCCAAAATATCGATAAGACATCCAGAGGCAACAAGTTTAAGCAGGGCAACTTCTTTCAATAAAACGAATGTACATCATTTTTTCTCCAATTTGTCTTCAGTGATGGATAAACACAAATTTCCTCCTTCTCGTATTTGGAATGTTGATGAGACAGGAGTAACAACTGTCCAAAAACCAAGAAAGGTTTTCGCTCTAAAAGGCTCAAAACAAGTAAGGTCTATAACATCTGCTGAGAGAGGAACACTTGTTACGGTCTGCGTGGCAGTAAATGCTTCTGGAAACTCGGTTCCCTGTATGTTTGTCTTCCCACGTATTAAATACAGGGACTATTTTGTTCGTGATGGACCTCCAGAATGCATAGGAGCTGGAAATTCATCTGGATGGATGACCGACATAGAGTTTAGAATATTTATGGACCATTTTATCAGTCACGTAAAACCATCTCTTAGTGACCCAGTGCTTTTAATGCTGGACAACCATACTTCACACTTGGACTTACAAGTCATAGAAAAAGCTAAGAACAGTGGTGTGGTAATGTTATCCTTCCCACCCCACTGTTCGCATAAGTTACAGCCTTTGGATGTGGGTGTCTACGGGCCCTTTAAAACTTACTGTGCTAACCAACAAGATGCTTGGTTGCGGAACAATCCTGGCAAAACTATGACTGTGCATGATATTCCATCTATCGTCAAAGTGGCTCTTCCATTAGCACTAAGCTCAAATAATATAACCAATGGGTTTAGAAAAGCCGGCATTGTCCCGTTTAATGAAGACATTTTTGAAGAATCGGATTTTTTGTCTGGTTTCGTCACCGATAGACCATTAATCGAAGAAGGAATTCAACAAAATCTTAAAAATATCACACCAGAGATGATTGTCAATTCCCAACCTACTCAAGGCACTTCTGATTTAGGCATTCTAACACGTGAAGAAGAATCCATTTACGACAATTCAATTCCAGGTCCTAGTGGTGCAGTTGATACCAACCCGGTTACATTTTCACCCGAAATCATTTTACCCTTTCCAAAAGCAGCGCCAAGAATAAAAAAAATTACACGCAGGACTAGAAAGACGGCTATTTTGACAAACACACCAGAGAAAAATGCTTTAGAAGAAGAACAAAATAAGAAGAGTAAAAATAAAAGACCACGCAAAGATAAAGGAAAGAAAATAATCAAAAGGAAAATCCTACAGGATTCCGAAGAAGAAGACAATGAATGTATTTGTCTTATTTGCTGCAAACCCTACAAGCAAAGCCGACCTGGTGAGGACTGGGTACAGTGTGTAAAGTGCAAAAGATGGTCTCATGTGAAATGCGTGAGAAGTGACACTTTATATTATATTTGCAGAAATTGTGATTCCGATAATGATTCTGATTAATACGTATCTGTGATTAATACCAATAGTCGATTTATTTTGATTTTAAAGTTTAATTACAATGTTAAATGAAACATTCGTAAACGTTTTAAGTTTTGTTAATTAGTTCATCTTAAGAAGAGTTAAAAAATTATTTTTGTTTTGAGAAGAGGTTATTTTTGTTTCTATATTAGTGTTAAGTTGTTGAACTCGTCTGTCATAATTAAAAATGAAAGACTGCCTACGTAATATGTCCCTTAATTGACATTATTAATGTCTAAGTAAAATAAATTATTTAAATAAAGAAAAACTGTTGCTGTCACTTTTTACCCCGTATAGTGTCACAACTAACCCCACCGGCCGAGGTAGGAAGTTACACTGGCAAATTTTAGAAATCAATTAATTTCACCTAGTTGCAAAAAATATATCCTTGCGTTCTTTATCTCATTTTGAAGCTAAATAATCATACATTTCACAATCGCAAACATAACAAAGAATCCTTGTTCCGATAAAACGTAACATTACATTTTCTCAAAAATGTCACAACCAGCCCCGGTCTCCCCTACATAAAAGTAAAGCGCAATAGGAAACAGGACAAAAAATTAAATACATAATACATTGAAGGTTAAATGTATAATATGTATAAAATAAAGTATTAATTCTAAAAATCAAAATATAAAGATAATTTTTTTTATAGCTACCAGACATTTTCGTAGATCTTTAAAAAGCAATAGACCACAGTGCTTAATGGATCAAGTGGCCGTAGGTGATCGCGCGTAGCTATCGAGCATCGTCGCAACGTAGACGGAAAAAGGAAAGTTGGCGGAACGATCGTTTTGAAACTTCCTCGAAGTCGAGTTCATCATTAGTAGAAGGAACGCTCGAAGTTTGCCACAGGCAGAACGGCCGTGATCTCAGTCGAAATAAAAGGATTTCCCACACCTTCTCTCGGTATTATGCGTCAGTCCGCTTTCACCGAAAGACGCAAGAAGAAACTCGGGGGGAGAGGGGAAAACTCGCCTTCTAAAAAAAGATCTTCGAGGAAGACGGGGAAAATTTCCTGGAGGAAGCGCGACTTTCATCGGTCGAAGACGCGGTCGTTTATTTATGCGTTCCTCGTAGCATCTCGTTTAATCTTCGTGAGCGCATTTAATTCCTCCGCCTACAGCCATGATGTTTGATGGGACAAATAAGAGGTGCGGCACGTAGAAGTCGGTGGACTTATTAAAGCGAAAAAAAAAAGGTTTTGCTCGCGGCCTGCCGTGACGAAAATGTATCTACGAAAATGTCTGTTTTCTCTAAATGCGAAATTGAGACAAATATTACTAGCGCAAACAACTGAAATGAAAATACGCGATGGAGTTATAATCAAAGGATAAAATATTTCTACTTTCTAGTTTTAAAATTGTGAAGATTGTTTCAGTTGGATGGCGACATACTTTGACTTTATTGCAATATTTATATTTCGAATTGTTGCAACATTTTACAGAAAACATGATGACACATACCTAAAACATGAAAGTATGTCGGCATACAAGTCGGAAGGTATGCCGACTGGTATATGTTACACTATCATAGAATTTGTCACAATGTCGAGGCGATTTTTATATCGAAAGAATGGAATGATTCAATTTCGCGATGGATGCAAAATCCGCTGAATGGCTTTGCTGAAAATCCGTCATTTGGAAATATCACGAACAATGAAATAGTAAAGCAAAAATCTCCCAATAAAAGAGTCATATTATTCACTTCCTCCAATCTCCGCAGATTTTTAATTCGTGATATACAGGGTGATTCCAACTGAGATACTTTTGCAGACTAATGAAAAGAATTGATTTATACTACAAAATATAGAATTACATTTAAAAAATATTTAAGAAACACAAGAAATATAGAATTACATTTAAAAAAACTACATTTTTGTAAATGTACTTTCTAAAAAATATATTCACAAAATGATAAATCATACTAAATTGTTAAAGATGTTCTTCTATCACTTTTTCTACCTTTCTTTTTTAAAAGAACTAGAATTTTGCCTAGTTATTAGAATCATTCTACGAAAAGAAAATAATGTAACAACAATTGCATTAAAAAATCTTCATACAGAGATCAGATTGTTCGTTGAAAAAACGACGATAATAAAGCGATGACTACGAAGAATCTCAGGAAAATCGTCATGCTTATATGAGCAATGGACATTACACTGATCTTTGTCCAGTGTTTCGATCGATCTAGTTACGTGGAAAGAATTTTCAAAAATAATGAAAATTTTTTAGAAAAAGCTCTTTTTCTGTCGCTAAATTAAATATCTGGAAATAATTTTAAGGAATACGTTTTTTTAACCTCTTCTATATCGAAATAAATGTTATTACACATTCAAAGAAAGCTGTTTCTGTCTGATTAAGAGACAAATTTCAATACACAATATTTGATGACTTAGAAATACAGATAACAGCTCGTAATCGCTGTCAACCATATGTTCAATCTGACGATTTCTTACAAAAAAAAGATCCAATTTGACAATTTTCTAAAGTGACCCGCGTGGACCAACATATTCATTTCGAGATGGACCCGCGTGGATCAACATATTCTCGCCATTCAACGAGCAATAAATCTTCATGTCGACGTTTTAGAATTTGACCACAACTGTTTTTCGATAAGATGATCGGAGTATGATTAGTATATGTGTAGGCCTGATTGTCAAGCTCAAATGGATTGTTCGGTTTCCAGTGTAAATCATACGACCGAATAGAGAGCGATAATTTTATAGTCATGACATGAGCTTTATTTATACATATTTAATTATGTGTAATTAAGTGTAAATATGTTAAATGTAATTTTCTGCGTGCCAATGAAGACTCCGTGAAGTCGAAACGGTTCACTTTTGTTTTTATGTACAGTAAAGTATTTGTTTTCAATTTTATATTTTTAACGTCATTCAATTGTTAGCTCGTTTACATATTTGGCCTGTTTACCCTCTAGAGTTGTTATTATTTGTAACGAGCGTTTGATATCCTCTGACATTCAAAGAAACTTCGATATATTACAAAAAAAAAGAAACATAACGTCGGGTGTTTCTTGAATAAAAACCGTGATTGGTACAACAATGAACCTTTCTCCCAGGTGATGCTGGCGATCGGGAAACCTGCGACGGGACACTTGATGACAGTCGTCTCGCCAGCTACGGCAGCGTAGTTTCCCATTGTTCGCACATGAGGCAGCCCGTAAATATTGAGCCGAGCGGCGTGATGCGCCTTCGCGACGCGGTTCACTGCCGAACACCTGTACTCGCCGCCGTCCTCCACCCTCACGGCGCTTATGTTCACGTGCGATATTACATCGCCGTGCACCGTCACGTACTGACCTATCATGAATCTGCAAGCAAATCGGTTTCGCTATCCTATGTATCTGCCAAGTATCGACAACGATTTTGTCGTCAGCGACAAAACCAACGTTCGCACGGAGGAAAGATCGATATTGTCGATGGTTGAGATTCTTTTATCATTCGTTACGCGTCTGGAAGGAATTTTCAAAAATAATAAAAATTTTTTTTTAGATCTCTTTTTTAGAGATCTCGCTAAATTAAATATCTGGAAAGAATTTTAAGGAATGCGTTTGCTTTTAATTTCTTCTAATATCGAAATAAATGTTATTATACAATCAAAGAAATGTTTAAAAATGTAGTATGTGTAAGAATAAACTCAAATTTCTCATTTTTACAATAATTGGTTTTTATTATTCATTACTTCTTAAAATTAAGAATGTTCTGGCTGTACAGTCCCAAACAATTTGAAATTAATGGAATTCTATACTTTCTTGATTTAAGATATGCACCACATTTACTCTTATCGCGTAGACTACTTAAATAATAATTAATGTGACATCTGGTACTGCAAATAAATATATGTGCATATTTTGTGAATTTTGTGATTGTCAACAAATAATTTTTAGGCCTGATACCAACTGCAAGAAATGAAAAAATCTTTTGTATATTAATAATATTTAATACCAGACACCGAATCTTACTTAAAATACATAAGATGTGTAAAAAAATATTAACGTAAAAATTGAATATTAATATTCAAAGTTTATCGTAGCACATTTTCGAAATTTTGCGTTAATCATTTTTCGTTAATAACTCAAGAGTAAATTAATGAATCGATATCAGCTTCTTTTAGAAACATTAATATTTAATTCACTCATAATGTTTCAATACCCAAATAGAATAAAAAGTAAAATAATGTCAATTTGACGTCATATTGACTAAATTATTATAAATTGATCAATACAACATCAAATTGACTTTATTTTGACTTTCTGTTCTATTTGGATAATGCTTCTTTATAATTTCGTTTGTATAAGTGAGAAAGTGAGAATATGCGGCTATTTCATAAGAATTTTTTCATGTAAAATTAAAACTTGAATAACTTGTGAACCGATTAGAGAATTTGTTTCAAATATTGCATGCGAGTTTAGATAATAAATAGAAACAATCTATTAAATTTCCAAGTCATTGTCAATATGATTAATGCTAGCGCCAGAACATCCTTAAATCAAATTAATTTTTATTACAAATCACGGATTGATTTTTAAGATTCATTTACCGTGCGAAGGGATCTATCTCTTACACTGGTCCCACATTACGAGAAAACACCTTTCTTAAAACCTTCCCCTTTTCATCGACAAGATCATTCTTCGCGACTCGCCGTCGGCGATAATAATGTGCCGGCGGAAACGCGAAATTATCTCTCGTCGTCAGTTATCCTAGACTTATGCGAACGCCCGTTAAATCCATCGCATGGAATCCGGTCGGGTTTTAAAAACGTCCAGACTGAACAGCGTGATTGGTAATTTTCCTCTCAATTGGTTCAGAGAATCGAAGCCTGCGGGGGCCTATCGACGCTCTCCCACGGGATTCGCCTCCGTCAGATAGAAGCCCCGCTTCCACAGCGGTTTCCCCCACGATCTCGCGTAATATCCCGGAGTTAATAACCGCGAATAATTCTCCGCATGTATCGTTGATTTTTAATGCTCTAATAAACCTCAGTTCGGCGGAAGAAACGGAGTAAAGAGCAATGGATCGAGTTTCGAGAGACGTATCCTCAGTCTTCTGAGAAATATTTGCGCGAGGAAAACTGCTTGTCTTACCTGTCATTTTGCGGAAGAGGAAAGCCATCTAATGTCCAGGAAAAGTGCGGCGTAGGGTTGCCCATCGCGATGCACTTGAGCGACACCGAGGGACCTGGCTGCATCGTCTGCTCGATGAACTTGTACAGAAGTTGTGGCGCAGCGTCTAGAAATTCGCGGTTATCGAAGGTTAATTTACTCGTAAAATAAAAGTTACACAACAGAAATATAATATTCTAGATGAAATTACGAGATCTTTTTGCAAGACTCGACAATTGAATCGCGAAAAAGGGAACTCGGGTTGATTTCAAGATAAATGTCAGTTCCTTATTTAATCACGAATATTAATTGGACGTTACAAGTATCAAATTGACTCTCAAGATTTAAGTGAATTGTTTCATCTTACAATAGTTTTCAGCTGAATTTATCGCTTCAGAAACGAATATAATATACTATACTATAAATACGAACCTGAACGCTTTTCGAGATTGAAGATTTAATTATAGCCTTAATTATTTATTATTCAGAAAATAAGATCGCAGTAAATTTAAATATTGTAAAATTAATCTTTGCTTATTTATTTTCGTCTTGATTCGTTATTAATTGTTATCACGATATTATTTCGTCAAAACGTATTTAGCAAGTTTTGAATTCGTACTTGATAAATTAACATTTCTGTTTGATAAACTGAAGAATGAGTTTAAGTTTCTATTAAATTAATGCTTTTTAAAATATTGATACTTATTAATGCTTTATAAAATAATTGATTTCCATGTCATAAAATACATTTTGCAATTACAATTTAATAAGCATAGCGTTTATATGTGTAGAATTTTTTAAGTAACTATCAATATCTGCGAAAATAACTGGAAAAATTGTGGTGATTTTACGGTAATAGAATGCGTGTTTACTTTCGCTCGCTGGATTGCGTAGCAATATTACCACAAGTAAACCACATCGATTGTGCAACCAGTTGCAGCTGCAGGAATTTTGAAATTGCAGCTTACTCCGCGTAGCAGTGCGTCTAAATCTACCTTACATACGCACGTAACTTGCAAACTGCGGGAAATATTCAGGGAAAATCTCCGTGTGATTTTCTCCAAATTGTCGTCGCGTGGAATAAGAAAGAGAAAGAGAGAATTTCCTCAAACTACTCGCCCAAATAAACTCATGTCTCTAGACAAATGCGACACCGAGAGGTAAGCTAAAGAGAAATCGTGCGAGTACAACTAGAAGAAATTGTAAAAAATTAATTTTACAAACTAATCTCGTTACAATCGACTTCATTTCGAAGCCTTAAATCACTCCGATTCATCCGAATCGGGGGTTGTGATTTTAGAGTAAACACCAACGAATTTTTCGGGAACACATGGTAGTCGCGAGTTAACTATCGCGGGGAATGCGAATTAGCTTCCGTCGGAATGTCGGAGTCCCGCCTGAATCAGGTGTATCCAGTGTTGTGCATATGCGTGCATCCATGCACGCAGCACGAGGAGACACGCCTGCGGCGGTCATCGCCGTGGAAATGGCCCTGGGTTGCCGCAAGGCAGCAGCAGCAGCGGGCACGAGAGGATATTACGCACGCAACATTTACATGACAACCCCCGACGGTGCACGCGGGCAGAACTATCGATCTGTGGTTTGACGCCTGAACTCGAGTACCGCCCGGTGAATTAACCCCAAATTATAGAGCCGACAATAACCCCGAGCACGCGGACGGACAGGGTGGCGTGGCTGGGTCGAGTTGATTCGAGGCAGCTGTTTGCCCCGTGGCGTAAATCAGAATATACCCTCCTCCCCCTTCTATTCGTATCGCGTGCCACGCCCCACATTCGCGGGCCCCGCGTTCCATTGCTCGCGTCATCACTTGTTGTTGTCGACAAGCGACCGACTTGCGTTTTCGCCGATATAACCGTTGAAAGCTGGTCAGCAAATAGAATTTCACGGATCGATCTCTTAAGATGAATTAACTTCCAAAAATCATGATGTGGACAAAATAGATTTATTAACCCTTTGAAGCACGCATTTTTATATAAGACCGATTTTTTACTTTGTGCTAAAAGGATTTTTGGGTCGCTGATTATGAATCTGTTATCAGATTTTCAAAATTCAAAATAGTTGATCCAATATGGACAATAATTAAAAAATTTTTCAATTTTTATGACAATTAGTATACATAATTTTTTAGTATGAATTTTTTAGTATTTTTTAGTCTGAATCGGAGACCAAAGTTTTAAATTTCGAAAATTCAAGGTGGCGAAACTAATGTCGACCAAAAACAAAAAATATTTTTTGTTTTGTTTTCAACCATACTGGCTCCACCATTTTGGGTTTAAAATGTTTAAATTTTAACCTCAGAACTTTGGATTCAGTGACTCAAAAAAGCTTTAGGATATCATTATGAGAGATATTCGAACTATTTATTTCGATTTACAGTAGAAGATACTGATTTTCTCATATTTCTCAAAGATTATTAATTTATTATAAAAAAAAACAATATAAGCAAAAAATTTAATAAAATTCTAAAAAATACTTTAGGGTATTCTAAATAACTGCCTAAATTGCCATTTCAATATTGCCAATAATTTAGTAGAAAATGCATTTTTTAAATAAAAAACACAAATTTTTGCTATTTATAGTAATCATGTATATAAAAATTTACGGTTGTCTACTTTTTTTACACTTATTCATGTTCTAAGGACTCTACAAAAATATAAAAACCGATACTTAATGTCAAAAAATTGGTTATTGGTTAAAATAATGAAAAACTGAACGGAAAAAGGTGGGTTGCTCAGCACTTAGCTATGCCACTAATTGTAAAAGTTAGTACTAGAACTACCGCAGTGAAAACAATGGTTTATGATTTTTTATCAAATTTATGCTAATCCATTTTCTATTTTCTTTTGTTACAATATGTAAATGGTAAATTGATCCGGTTTAAAAATATATTGTTGCACTTGAAAAGAACGAGAACCAATGGTGGATCTAAATAAAGATATTATAGCATAGCCAGTTTGCTGTCAAATATTACCCTCCTTTTTGGATAAATTGATCCATGTATATAAAAATTTACGGTTGTCTACTTTTTTTACACTTATTCATGTTCTAAGGACTCTACAAAAATATAAAAACCGATACTTAATGTCAAAAAATTGGTTATTGGTTAAAATAATGAAAAACTGAACGGAAAAAGGTGGGTTGCTCAGCACTTAGCTATGCCACTAATTGTAAAAGTTAGTACTAGAACTACCGCAGTGAAAACAATGGTTTATGATTTTTTATCAAATTTATGCTAATCCATTTTCTATTTTCTTTTGTTACAATATGTAAATGGTAAATTGATCCGGTTTAAAAATATATTGTTGCACTTGAAAAGAACGAGAACCAATGGTGGATCTAAATAAAGATATTATAGCATAGCCAGTTTGCTGTCAAATATTACCCTCCTTTTTGGATAAATTGATCCATTTGCTCTGCTCCCTTTCATTAAAAAACAAACAAAACAAACACACACACACACATACACAGGGTGTATCTGACCACCCGTTCACCCCTTTTCTTGCAATAACTAAGCATTTTAGAAAAAAACGTTTTACACGAAAATTGTATGGTTTTGAGCATAAGATGGTGTCATTGGTTTGACCTTGGGTGGCATCGTTAAGGTCAGGTCAAAACGTTTTTCTCTAAAATACTAAAAACGGACCCGTTCACCCCTTTTCTTTCAAAAACTAAGCATATATATATATATATATATATATATATATATATATATATATTGTTAATATATATTCTTAAATATTAACAACAGCTTAATCTTCAGTAGTTTTAATATTAAATTTCCAAAACGGGACGAATGTAAGACACAAACTTGAGAGAGGCAAACTCGTAAAGGTGTCACAGCACAATTTCCCCACATGATAGTTTGATACGTCTTTCTATCCTGACGTCATCTCGACCCCATTAATTTACGAACAGGACTGAACATGTAGCGTGAGATGACACAAAGTACATAATTAATATACGTAATGACGATTACTGCCCTTCGTGACGCAATTCCAGACCTAATTCCATCAGGCAAAGACGACCTACTTTCAGAAAGCTCTTCATTTTCGCTCGTTTATAACTCAAGAACTGTTAGAGAGTTCTGACATTTTCATTAAGGGCTAATCAACTTCGAACTGGTCAAAGAACCTATCATTGAAATTAAGCTTGCGTCGAAGTGCGTTAAATCATTCCTGGCACTTCCATTTTTCTCATTGCAACGACAGCACGCTTCTCGTATCTCCGCGCTGTCAATACGCGCGAAACGTTTCCATTAGTTTCGGCTGGTTACATGTACGTCGATCGTGTGTATCGCTTTCACGATTGCGCGACAGATTGGTATAATCCTTGACAGATTTGCAACATCGATTCCACGATCGATGTCGCTCGTGCGACTTTGTCGCGAGCGATTACTCCGGCCGGGTTATTACACGTCCGTGCTTTGTGTCATTAATGCGTGCAAACAATGCCGCGTGCAATTCATTGAGATGATTTCGACGCGCCTCGTTATTTATTTACCACGACTGTGTGCCGACTGTGTGCCGATAGCACACCGTCAACAAAGTGGAAGTTTGCCAGGATCGAGACCGGAAAATAATTTAACGCTCGGCGTGACCGGCTCGACATCGTATTTAATATCGCATTATCGTAAAATTCACGAGCACGTAAAGAGCGGCGAAAGTATCGTTAAAATCGCCGATGGTTAGCGCCAGATTCCTGTGACAGTCAATTGGAAATAAAATTTAAAAAGTATTATTTCTGAAATTTGTTAAGCCGGTATCAGACTATGCATTGAAGATTGAGATTGCATTGAGATCACATATTGGATTTTGACCAATCAGAACAAAGAAGGCAAAGATTAAGATTATAGATTGAAATTAGAATTCAGTCTATTTTTATAATTTCCAATCTCAATATTAGTCAATAACTTGGCGATTTTTTGGTCGCATAATAATAGACACATTGTACAAAAAAAGAACAAAAGAGGTTAGTGCAATATCAACAAAGCAATATTGACAAAGCAATTAACATTATTGACAAGGTAATTTATATAATACACAGATTACAAGTTATAAATAATTTAATAAATTATCTTTATCTTGACCATATTATTAATTTCAATGCAGATCGCAATCAATCGCAATTTTATAGTGTGATTGATCAATCTTCAATCTTGAATCGCTAATCTCAATCTTCAATGCATATCATTCTGATACCGACTTTATTACGCCCGTAGGAAAGACATTAATCACGAAATTCGTAACTAAGATTAACTGAGACTTTCAATTTTCTAAAAAAAAATTAATGAAAAATTGAACTCTAACAAAATCATGATTAAAGTAAGAAATTATCTTGATTGATATCTATACTAAAGTTGTAACAAAATATTATCCATGTGATTGCAGATAAGTGTGGACTCGGAGATTATCTAGGAATACAACAAGATACTCCGTTTCTCTAATCTAAGTAAGACACAGAGACTCCTGTATGTATAATCCAGGATTAGTTAACCCTGGCTATCGGTTTGCGACTTAACCCAGGACCCTATTACATCAACGTCGCTTAGTACTAACCGCGATTTAAACCCGCCTTTTACCGTTTGCACCAGAAAGAGACGGAAAATCGTTAAGTGGAATTAATTAACCCAGATTGTCGACGCGCCGCAACGCTGCGGGAAAGACGGGATGGAGCGCCTGGGAGCACAACTACGATTCTTCATTATTATTATTAGTTTCTTTTAAGAGATACTAAAAGCGCCCCACGAAGTTTCCGACCTTTTACGGGCTAACTCGCGCGACTTTACCCTTAATCGAATAGTGCCGAACGGTTGGTACCGATTAAGGCGCGATTGGCGATAAAGTGATAGAGTGGGTTCGATTCGATATAGTAGCCAATACGAAATTTCAGTTAAGCGTTCTACCAGAATTGGAAAAATACCAGCGATCTATTTTTGCTTTTCATGTCTAACAATAAGATGTATCCTTACGATTCAAGATTATTTTCTCGGATAGTTAAAATGTATATAAAATTTTATAATACTTAATTATTACAGTACCGACCAAAGAGTTATATCACGTTATTTTTCTTTAAAGAACTTTCGTCAAAGTCATCGAATGCACTAAAAATTTTACAGTAGACACTTGAAAGGAGGTACACCTTGTACATGAAGTATAATGAGATTTGACAAAATACACCATGATTTTCGAATTTTTTATTAATTTTCCCCAAAATCGCATCTTTGTGCTTTCTTTGTTTTTCGTGTCGCAGTAATTTTTTTTACAGTTATAACTAGTTTCGTTGTTCATTTTCAAAATATTTATTATTATAATAATGGTTCAAAGTTTATTATTAAATTTAACATATTTTGGAAATTTCAAATAAAATTAATTTTTCACAAGTTATTGTTTTCATTATTTGATGAAAAGTTATTTCTTCAATAAGCTATACTTACCATCAAAACATGTTATGATTTGATAAAGATCCGTGCACTTTAAAATAAGTTATACTCAAAAACCTAAAGGTGATATAATTTTGGCCGGTACTGTATATATATATGAAATATCAATGTATTATATATATATTGTATATCGTATACAGTATGTATTATATTACATACAATATTTATATATATGTAACATATAATATTTGTATAATAGTTATATGTAACATATACAATATACAATATGTACGTTAATATACATAATATAAAATACATATATAATGGTTAATTTTTAAGAAAAGTTGAAATTAATGTCAATTTTTTCATTCATTTATTTTTCACAAATTATCTGCGTGCCGCCGACTTGATTTGTCGGACATTAAAATGCAGTAAATCGCCAACTTTTAAAATCGATATCGATTTTAATTTTTTGGCCCTAAATTAGATAAAAAATTTATCGAAAAATATTACTTAAGCCAGGAGTCTGGAACTCCCTCATTCCGTGCATCATACCAATTCGACCACCGAGGCATATGATAATTTATCGCAATAACCTGTGAACGTTTTTATTTTGGCAACTTATAGTATATGCCTGAGAATGTCCAACAAATGTCCAACAAATCAAGTCGGCAGCACGCTGATAATTTGCTAGACGGGTCGATGACAAAATTTACATTTGTTTATTAATATTCACAGGCGAAAGAAAGTTTGAATTTGTTAAAAGTTGAAATTACTGCAGTAATCCTGAAAAACATCTTATTTCATCTTATTTCTTTCCTACCTTATTATTGCGAAGTAGACGTCAATTTATAACATATGAAGCGTAAAAATGGAGCTCTGCAACAACGACACAATCTCCGATTTACGTGAACGCGTCTCGCTCGATTTCGTACATGATCAATCAGAAATTACAATCGCGGCAGAAACTTGCGCTTTTAGAAGCGATGCTAATTCGGTTACAATTCTCATTCGACTCACGCTGAAAAGTGCCTATTTCGTCGCGAATCAGCAGTTTTCCACGTAATTTTGTCGGCTCGTTCCATCGTGATTCCTTTGTTCGAAAATGGCGAAAATTCCTTCCCTTTCGCGTATACGGTACGTATTTTTCCTACCTCTTCAGCCTTTCCAGCCTTCTACGCACGGTTTACGATCATTATGGGACCTATTTACCTCTTTGATTCTCTCCTTTTGTTACGTAAGAGGATTACCGGACCGTCCAATTATTCCGTATTTCGCGACGACGAAAACGATGACGATAAGACACGTTGCACTGACAAATCGCATTAAATGTACTCATAAATTACTCAGAAAGGCGTGTTTCACGCACGGCGATGGTTCATGCGAAACAAGTCCAAGTCGCGCGCATTTCGCAACTCGCATATGAATAGATACGGCACTCTCGAATGTATCGCGCGAAAGTCGCGACTCACTCCGCAAATTCATATCGCACATCTGAAATAAATTATTTTCGCTCTTTTTGCGGGAGGAAAAGGAAAAAGTCGAAAACTGCCGGGTGTGCTGCTGCTGGCGATTTAAAGCACGATCCCGTCGTCCCATCGTGCCACGTCCCACTTTTTGAATGCCACCGGCAGCTTTTTCATCGGGATATCGTTTAATTGCGATAAAAACGATCAGTGGAATTTTCATATGTTCCATTTCCGAAAAGAGTGAGATATTTCGGGAATTTCGTTTTCGAATATTTCATATACGTATTTGATGCTGTGATTTATTAAAAACAAACTGTAAACAAAAGTCTGATTTGAATAGAACTGTTCGTTAACGTGCAATCTATTTATTTTGTGTTAAAGGAGGTTGTGATAAAAATTGAAGAAACGTTAACTCAAAAAATCATAAATGAAAAGGTCAAGCCATGTTCAAAAATAGACTCTCAAGATTTTGAATTTTTACAAATTTAAATGATTATCTAATAATATATCACCACGAAAAGTAACTGATATATTATACAAGGTGCCAGTTCAAAGTGAACATACATAAAGTTTATATTATCTAAATAAATTAATAAAATAAATAATATAATAAATTTAATAATATATTACCACGAAAAATAACTGATATGTTATTCAAGGTGCAAATTCAAAATAAACATACATACATAAGGTGTATATAAGTAAAATTGATTAAAATTTGACTCTAAGTGAAAGTACATAAGTGATATGTTATTCTTAGTGCACAAAATATAAAAGTCGTTTATTGAAGTTTGATTTGAAATTTATACAAGCCTGGACAATGAAAAATAGTTGCTTGTAATTCCAGAGTACTAATTTGTTAATGACTCGGAAAAAGAACATGGCGGCCTGCTCTCAAAAAACTTCGATGCGTTTCTCAGTATCCACTTAGGAATAATAATACTTACATTCCGATTCATCCGACACAACTTGCCTCTGACTATTCAATAAGTTAGTAGTACTGTTAAATATCAATCACATATGTCACCCTAGAGAGAGAGAGAGAGATAATGCAAATATTTAAATTAATCATTATCAAAACACTGTTAAATTTTATACATGCACTTTAAGAAGCATGTCACTTACTTTTCAGAGTCAAATTGTGATAAATTTTGTATCTATATTTTAACGATATTTATTTCGCACTTGTATCTTGAATAATTAATATCTGATTTTTTATAGTTGTATGTTACGTCAGATAATCACTAATCTTTTTAAGCGTGTAGCTTCTTTGTACTTGACATGACAACTTTTTTATTTATGAATTTTGAGTTTATTTAATATTTACCCGTTTCAAGCAATAAGACAACACTTTTTGATCAATAAATTACTCGCTGAAAATACGGTATAACAAATTCAAAATCGGAAATTGATACGAAAATTCGAAATTTTACTACAGAAAGGTTGGAGATTTTTAATCTAAACCATTTTCATAACTTTTTCATTTTAATTATTTATTCCATCCATCGAAAGTTTTTTGAGAGCAGGCCGCCATGTTCTTTTTCCGAGTCATTAACAAATTAGTACTCTGGAATTACAAGCAACTATTTTTCATTGTCCAGGCTTGTATAAATTTCAAATCAAACTTCAATAAACGACTTTTATATTTTGTGCACTAAGAATAACATATCACTTATGTACACTTTCACTTAGAGTCAAATTTTAATCAATTTTACTTATATACACCTTATGTATGTATGTTCATTTTGCACCTTGAATAACATATCAGTTATTTTTCGTGGTAATATATTATTAAATTTATTATATTATTTATTTTATTAATTTATTTAGATAATATACACTTTATGTATGTTCACTTTGAACTGGCACCTTGTATAATATATCAGTTACTTTTCATGGTGATATATTATTAGATAATCATTTAAATTTGTAAAAATTCAAAATCTTGAGGGTCTATTTTTGAACATGGCTTGACCTTTTCATTTATGATTTTTTGAGATATCACCTACTTTTTAAAGTACAGATATATGAATCAATTGGTGCAAAAAAAACGCAAAGTTTTAAAAAAGTTATGCTATTTGCAATATGCAATTGCGTATTTTTCTTTAAGGATAACTATATTCTTTGCACCAATAGTTTTGTCTTATTATTTTGTGCATAAAAGTATTAGGGTAAGACCTACCGAAAACTAAATATTTTACGAAATATTTTGTATTTTATATCAAAGTACTGCAAATTTGGAGCTTTATAATTCGGAAAATATTTAATGAAAAACTTAATAAAATACTTAATGAAATACTGAACTTAATGAAATGAAAAATACTTAATGAAATATCAATATTCATGGTATTATATATTTTTAACAGTTTTAGTATTTATATTAATATTTTATTTAAGATTATATATTGAAGATTATATCTATAATATTAATAATCATTAGACCTAATTTATTTAGAATTTTATTTGGATAAGATGGTTTAAGATTAATTTCTTATCGTTTAGTATAGAGAGATCAAAAATTGAGAAAATATTTATTATCACTTTCAATTTTATTTATTAGGTTTATTTAAAAACTTAGAATTTTTTGAAGTTAAAGGACAATGTTATAAATTTTACTTAGTAAGTAAATTGAATATTTTATTAAATATCTACATTAGAACGAAAGATTAAGCGATAAATTCAATTAACATAAATTTTATTATTATATAAATTATTATACAAATAGTAAGTAAATGGAATATTTTACACTAGTGTATTTGAAAATTCTTAATAAATGGTAAATTAACTCCAGAAACCTTAATTAACGAAATAGATCCCGTATTTTTGCGATGCACCGTTTCCGAGACATTAAATTTCACGCCCAAGAGGTGGTTTTTGAAAATTTTTAATAAATGGTAAATTGACCCCATAAGAAACCTTAATTAACGGCACATGTCTCATATTTTTGCAATGCACCGTTTCCAAAATATTAAATTTTACCCCCAAGGGGTGGTTTTTGAAAATTTTTATTGAACAGTAAATTAACCCCATAAGAAATGTTAATTAACGACACAGGTCCCGTATTTTTGTGATGTACCATTTCCGAGACATTAAATATCCTCCCCAAGGGGTGGTTTTCGAAAATTTTTAATAAATGGTAAATTGACCCCATAAGAAACCTTAATTAACGGCACGAGTCTCAAATTTTTGCAACGCACCGTTTCCAAGACATTAAATTTCACCCCCAAGGGATAATTTTTGAAAATTTTTAATAAATGGCAAATTAACCCATAAGAAACCTTAATTAATATGACAGGCCCCGTATTTTTGCGATGCATCGTTCCCGAGATATTAAATTTCACCCTCAAGGGGTGGTTTTTGAAAATTTTTAATAAATGGTAAATACACCAGAGAGGGTGTGAGAGAGTGAGAGGGGTGAAAGATGATGAAAAAGTGTGAGATAGAGCGAAAAAATGAAAAAATAGAGGGGGAGGGGAGGGGAGGAAGGGGGCGTGGTGAGAAAGGGAAATGAGGGGAGGGGAGGGTGAGTGGAAGTTGGGGGAGGTGTGAGTGAAAGGTAAGAGAGAAGAGAAGTGTACATATGACTGCTGACAGAGAAGAAGAAAATTTTTCATGAAAAACATCAATTTTTGACCGTTTGTATGTCCAGAACGGCTTGACCGATTTTTTTTTTTTTTTGGCTTAACTTACTCGTGGCGATGCCACCTTTCAGAATATGCTACATGCATTTCAAAATTTTTTATATTTTAATAGTTCTGTACCCCCAAAAAATCAACTTTAAAAGTTCTGGATAAGAGACTTGTAGCGTCCAAAATTTGAACATGGCCGGAGACGCTACCGCGTCTCCTGATACACGATATACGATTAACCCCTGAAAACTCTCTCTTGTCGTCGATTACCAATTCAAAATAAAAGATTTACAATTTCATTGCAGGAGTTTTGATGTTGGCCTTCAACTTTCTTCTCTCTTCTCTTTCATTCAAAATTTAAGAAGTAGTATATAAATAAAGAATTTTGAGCGCAAGGAATGGATAAAGTTTTCTAGATTTGCGGGGATGGACTCCTACATTTTTCAACACGCTACGAATTCTGAATTCTACGGTTCCGAAATCTTGTTCCGAATCTTTTCGAATATCCGCGATCGTCTTTTTATATCAGAGTGTCTTCATTTATATTCCGTTTAATCCAAACGAGACGAAGACGGCGAGAACTAATGTGAAGGTCCGAGAGCTCGCATTCATTTTCGCTCGCTTCGCTCGCGCAAGCATCTTAAGACGGTCGAGAAAGCGACAGCGGTCGTTTAAGGTAATGGATTATGTCGCGTGAAAACGCCGCCCGTCTTCTCAACCGTTTTAAAGACGACAATGACGACGACGACGACGACGACAACGGCCTGGAATATTCGTCCAGTCGCCATTCGTCTCCGCTCGCGTCTTCGTTCACAGCGCGATGCTCGCTCCTCTTCTTTCCGCCGACCATCTTCCTTCCATTCTCTCTCCGGTCGACCAACCCCCTGACTAAGACAAATGGCACGTATTTATTTCGCGGCACGCCGGCTAGTGGATTTCTCCTTTCTCCATTATGCATCGCCCTCGTTAAGCATTTCTCCGCTTTTTCTTTCCCTTTCATCCGCCTTTTTGTCCCGAGGTTCGCCCGACCGCGTTTCTCCGTTCACCCTGTCGATCTCTTGTCACGATCCGCTTTTCCTAGCTCGCGCTCCTTATTTTTCTTCGTCGAGCCATGTGCGGGTATACTGATACGGTGGAACCATTTGGGCTTTCGGAATAATCGACTTACAGTGCGATCGCACTTATTGAACAAGGACTTTAGAAATGGAAATGAAGAAAGGAACGATACATCTCCCAAGAATCTCTGAGACATAGGAAATCTTGAACTTGGGTAGCAATTTTAGGATTTAACCTTTTCAGAGACAGTGGTATATACGTACCACCTTTTTCTTCTCAGTTTTTCATATTTCAGATTTATTTTGCAACTTGTATGCACATATCAATACTTTTTAGACTCTTAGGAGTCCAATCTATGCGACTTGTATAAAAAATTACATTAATTTATTGATTTGGAATTTATTCTTAATAAATAATCAATGTGAGAAGACAGATAATATAATCTTCTCTTTGCCAGTGATAATAAAAATTCAGGAAAGATCAATAACTGACTCCAAACCAGCATCAATGATATAAAATCAAAGTTTTATTTGACGTTTCGACCTTTGGTTCAGGTCAAAAATCTAAAAATATGATGTAATTGAATAATACGATAATGCAGTACATAGGTGCAAGATAAAACATAATCAATTTGTGACTCACTTGATAGATGGTATGATGAATAATTAATATTATAATGGAAGATTAAAGATAAATTACATCGTTGAAAAGTATAGGTAGACGTCAGTGACAGCGGTACAATAAATGATCAGTATACAAATTGTGAGTTTGGCGAAACGTCAAATAAAACTTTGATTTTATATCATTGATGCTGGTTTGGAGTCAGTTATTGATCTTTCCTGAATGTGAGAAAAATTCTTTTTTTAGATTAAATTCGGCTATTAGTAAACGCGAAGAAGCTCTAGCAATTTTTATGTTTATATTTTACATATTAAAAAATATAATATATATATTTTTTAGAATTTTCTGCACGCTAGTTTTTCCAAAATAAATTTTTTTATGTTGTCAATTAAACTTTTTAAAAATTTATTTATTTATTATTCATTATTTGCATAAATATATTTTGTTTACACATTATGTATCACGTATCTGAGTGATTATAACATATTTTGTTATATAGTTATTTGCTCAATCAACGTTGCTGGCGCGCTCGCAAGCAAAACAATTAAGTCCGACGAATAAGTGTAACCATTATTTTACTTACTTTTCTGAAAAAAAACCTCCGTGTAAGTAGTTTCGTGCAAATTGAACAAAAAACCTTGCATTTAGTCCAAAATAACTACCATATTGAATTCGCCATTTTTAATTTTATAATTTTGATCTCAGAATCGTAATCAGCGACTTCACAAACCTATAGATGATCTATGATTTTAATGTTTCGTTCAGCTAAAAAATGTCCCCTGAAAGGGTTATTCCATGATAGATTTTCCTGATAGATAATACTCAATTTCAAAATAAATAATATTTTTTTTGCAACTATTACCTTAGTTAGCATAAAGAATAAAAGAAATAATTAATATAATTAACATTAATTAATATAAATTAATAATTTATCTCTTAGCTGCAACTGTAATAACTGCGACATGTGACATAACTTGACTATTTATTCTTCCATACTCCTCGTATTCGCGCGTAATTGAATAATAATAGCTCGATGCGCTGTGAATGAACGTCACCCATAATTAAAAATACGTCGCCATTTAGTAGCATAATAAAACGGTTTCCGGGGCAGTATATTCAATGGAAAATGGAACTACTTTATAAAGTGGCCGGTAAAAGCTGCGAAAGGTCGCAAAAAGAGGAAGAGAGGAGACAAAACTTTGGCAATAGAGTCTTCTACCGTTGGTTAATGGTGTACCGTTAATAGCCTTAATTTAGCCTTATTATTTCCTGGAGGGAACTTTCATAAAACTTCGCCGAAGTTGCTCGCTCGCATTCACGCTAATCCGTCCCGATTCTCGCGTGTAGTACTTTAAATATATCCGCTGTAACAATGTGCCTACAATATCCAGAGAATCTCCTAGCTTCTTTGTTACAAGCAGAAAGAGATTAGAAGAAGATTATTAGAAGAAAAATGTATCAACGGTTGAATGGCATCCGTGTACACAATCGAGACATCTTAATTATTTAATTAGTAAAGATTAATTTGCTCACAGCTGCACACATGTCACACAAAGTCCAAGTATTTAATACATTTTAGTTTAACTTGCATTTATCTATCTATACTTTATCTTGCAATTTATTAAGCATGATCTACACCCTTTTTGACGTAGACCGTTTAATGAAGGACTATGGTAATTTTTAATATTACACGATAATCGAAGGGCATGAGAGCGATCCACGTGAAAAACAATGAATCGAGTATTACCTCCCAAACGTAATTCGGCCGTGGCCTGCACCATCTCGTAATCATTTTTGGCAAAGCACTGGTACATTCCTTTGTCGTCTCTCACGATGGAAGATATACGCAACGTCGAGCCATCATTACCCGTGACTTTGCTTCTGCCCGATGATCCCTCCCGCACAGGAAGACCGTCCTTCGCCCATGAGATCACCGGATGTGGCTGACCGGTGACGGAGCACTGAAATTCCGCATCCTTCCCTAGGTCTACAGTCACCTAGAATCCACATATACATATATACACACAATATAACACACAATGCAACCAAAGTGTAATATAATATTTGGTTATATCTATGGTATAACAGAAATATGATATTCAAAACATAATATAATATTTACGATTTAAAGTTCGTTACGTATTATGTGTACGTGTTATACGTGCACATCGCATGCATGTATGTTAAACATGTGCTGAGATGACACGGTAAATTAAATTCAAATGAACGTTAAATCATATTTTATCGTGTGACTTGCAAAGTTTAATTTTTTTTAATGAAATCGCGAAACCTATGTAAAAAAACATAATATTTGATATTCGGGTATCATGAATTCTGGCAGGCTGAAAGAAGTTTAAATTATCAATTATTCACTTCTTATGCAATTAAAAAATTAACGCGAATGCAATCTCGGTGCATCCGTGACTTGTGCATTTCCAGCACATCGAAATGTATACGATTGTGCATCTGCGATGAGGAGAATGCGAGGACACAGTCGTCGTATATTGAATTAGAAATTGGACGAACGCGCTCGCGTACAATTAACCCAAGTAGCCCAATGGAATTTCCAATCTCGCATTCGGAAAGCTAATTTAATCACGCGCCCTTTGACCGTCACACTCCGCTCTTTTAAAAGTATATCAACGTAATTGAGATGCAAATTAATGAAAAATCTGGCTTTAACGACTTTCGCATAGTGGGTAGATCTTGTTTCCAATTTAAAAATAATATAACAAAAAAATTTAATGTATATTACTCTTCAATACTCCGTTGTATTTTCAATGTAATTAAGAAACTCACCGTTTACAGAAAATAATACTCTTCGTATATCTCGTATATTTCGATTATTGTATATTATGTGTTATTTTTATATTATTATATATATATATTATGTATTTATATATGTTATATAATTTATATTATTTATATATGTATTATTATATTATGTATTATTATATATTATTATATATTAAATACAGTAATTTTTAAAAATATTTTAACACCATTTATATCATCAATCATATCATTAATATTCTAATTTCAATTTAAGCTGCAGCGATCCCGTTGGATATTAATCGTGATAACGATCGCTCGAGATCGATCTACGTTTAATTGCAGTCTTCCTGGCGCAGGTAAATGAGACCGTGTAGACAAGGATACGCGCCAGGAATTCGCGGAATAATATAGGGTGATCCATTAAATCGGCCTCCCGCCGGAATTTCCATATCCATCTTGAGCCGCTTAACTTGGAGGCGATCGAACGCAAATAGGATCCTTTGATCCGGAGTAGAATCGGTCTTGCGCATTATTAAGGACGCTCGTTTACTTCGAGGGAGGAGGAGAGAGATAGCAGAGTAGAGACAAAAGGGTGAAGAGGGGAAGGGGTGGGGAAGAGAGGGCCACGAACAGCGCATTTCGATTATGCGACGTGCATGTTCGAGCGCGTGCATACGTGTGCACGGTCGGGATGCAATGTGATGCAGCCACATCGCGATGCTCACTGCATCACGGTTGCGAATTCCACTCTGACCAAGAATTCGCGAACGAAGAGCACTTGCCAGCCATACGGCGTGCTCTCGATCTCGACGAGCAAAAAGCACCTTCGTGCCGCGATAAGCGGACCAAGAACTCGAGAGAATCAACTGGTTTAAACCTCACAATCGCCGTATCGGTTGCGCCGATTGGAAATGCATGGATCAGGGAAACCACATCGGCTTTTCACGAAGTTAAGCTTTGATAAGATTAACTTTCCCCCCAGGGCGCACGTGCATTTAACGCGACGCGTCCAGTCGACGCTACGACACGAAATAGCAATTTTTAAATAATGAGAAATAAATCATTAATATCTCATTCCATATGCTACGTGCAGATAAAATAATATCTTCCATCATTTACTAAAGATTTTATATTAAATATTAATGTTAAATATATATTTTTAATATTAAAATTAATATTTTATTATTTTAATAATTTTTAATATTAATATTAAATAGACTTTTTCTTAATACCGTATATCTTTTAAGATTTAGTGATAATTACGGAATATGAAAGAATTAACTTTAAGAACATACTCTTGCGTCGGTTGCTTTTTGCTCGTTTCTCAGAAACGCAATAATCGCGTGAGAAATGTTCGAATCGACCGCGATTAAATATCATTAAAAAGATCGCACCTCAGCTGGTGGCCGCCTTTTGTTCTGCGAGTCTACAAGAAAACTTTCTTTCGAATTATCGCTGCGACTTTTAAATATCTTTTGATACAGCTCTCAGTTCACGGAAAAACGTGAGGGAAAACTGAAGAAGGAAGAAAGGTATAAAACCGCAGTCGCAATGATTTCTTTAAAGGTGCTCGAAGGGAGATTCATAAAACGAGCTAAAGACGAACTAACGTCGGTTTCCATCCCTCTTCTTATGTCCCCCTTTCCTCGCGCCAACTTTCTTTGTAGTCTGTCTCTCCCTTTACGGTTTGCGCGTAAGTATATTTACAACACGCAGAGACACCTTGTTTCAGGATAACAATAAACGCATACACGCGCGACGTACATGAAATTTTCTTTGAAAACGCGCGTCGCGCGGTTATTACATGTCTTTTTTTTTAGAGGAGAAAAACGCGAACAAATAAGAATCTTGCTGTTAAACAAAGACGAGAGTATATTAAATTTGTTTCATTCCTGACAAACTTCTAAAATAACAAAGAGATGAAGGCAGCGATGTGGAGTCTATAAAATTGTAATATAAAAAATTAAAGTAATGACTAAATTTTATTTCGTTAAATAAATATGGATGAATTCTATTGATATTTCTGCATTCGTAAAAGTTAATACGTTGAGACATACTTGCTTTAATGCAAGAATATTTCTAAAGTGACATCACTGAAACTCTTGAATATTTTTGTTTAATTCGTGGGTTAAACGTCGGGAAATACATCAAAACTTGTTTGTATCTATGTAATAAAATAGAGTTTCGATTCACTTGTTCGAATTACTTCGACTTGTTCGCTCCCCGAAATATCGAATGACAGAAATAACTTGACAGAGGATTTGTCGAGAAATCTGCGATTATGAACTTCGTCATAATGTCGGAATCTACTCTTGCGCGACAAAAAGCTGCGGTTTACGCCAATAAAATACGAAGAGGGTTTGACGCGTTAACGGAACGAAATTGCGCAGGCGAAAGACAGCTGACATATACGGAGTGTCCCAGTCTCATCGCATCCGGTTTCCTTTCATCGATTCATTTCTCTCGGATAAAATCATAGACTAATTCAATTTTCTAATTATACAATTAAAATACAATGGCGTTCCTTAAAATTATATTTCTGCAGAACACGTTAAAATAAAATCTTATTTATAATTTTAAATAACTTCCATAAAATTCCAGTTTTAAGCATTTTTCACATATAGAAATGATTGAGCGTTTCAGCATGATATATAGGTCAAGTTTGTGCTAAAGAAAGATCGATTTGAAACATTGATCAAGAGATAAGTAATGCCTATGCAAACGGGACACCCTGTATACGCGAGAAAATCCGCCTAGTAAACGTTCCTCCGTTGATGACTGCGAAAGTTATACGGAAGGCTTCCGGCGAATGAATGGTATTTCACCGTTTCCAGCCCCCTGCGATTCTCCCTGATGCCTCTGCCGCTCTGCCTCGTCACCGCGCACCATTTACCAATACCGTATTCGTTCTTCTTTACATATATATGTATGTATATATTATATATATGTGTCCAAGCTGTCCGCTCCAGAAGAATACCGACTACTTTCTCGTGTTTTCTCTCGGACAGCGACACTTTACTGACGTTTTCCATCCTCTCTCATCTCTTTCTCTCTTTCCTCGCGTTTCGCGATGAGGCGTCGATCGACCCGGAATGCAGTCGACTTTTCAGGATAGGGTAGGTACGTAATACACCGATTCGTCTCGGTGAATCGAGACAGGGGCTGTGATCCATCAGCTGGTAATTGACAGTGAAATAGTTTGCGAGCGCGTGGAGCATTTATTACATACCGGTTTCCACGCGGATGCTTCGATATTTCGGTCTGTGTGTTATCAGTTGCAACCACTTCGGTCGTCGATGACCCGTAAAGTGCGAGCTTCATAGAGATCGTAGAAGGTACCGTTGGAGTATATACTATTATATTTCATCAGAGAAGTAATTTTTCATGTAAGACGTATGCCATACATCAGGATAAAATGAAACATACGAAGCTATCGATCTCGATTATAGTTTTCTAATATGAAATATATTAGACACAGATCAGATTTATTTTCGCAAATGTATCAATAAATGGAATATAGACGTGATAAAAAGGAAGAAAGGATACGGGGTAATAAAGAATAATAACAGTTTAAAAAATTAACTTTTCAACCAGTAAAAGAGCAAAAATTTTGACAAAAGCCGCGAGTAGAATTTCTTCCACGTGGCGACGTGGATCGTTTCCGGAAGTTGATGACATTTGTAAGGAACTTGCAGACAAGAAAGTGAGCGAAATGGTCTCGATCTCCGGACGAACGATAATTTGACTCGGCGGAATAAGTGGCCGAGACAACTTCGGGATTCATCGTGTTCACGGGTGAAGCATTATGTTTATACGCAGCATCACGAACAAGCAATCGCGCTTCCGGGCTTCCTGCCTCCGTCGTTGTTTACGGTACTAGTACGCGCGATCCTCGATTATCCACGTCGCTGAGAATTAGTCGTTCGCCGCTAAAGTCGGCTTGAATTTATTCGAAACTCCCTCGGAGGAAATTTTGCCCTCGTCTACGTCTCAGCTAAAAGAAGAGAGAGAAGAAACAAGCGAGAAATACATAAAAAGAAAGAGGTATTTAGAGAACTTAATGATTTAATAAAATAACGAGGCAAAGAACCGTCACTTTGCATGGCAGAAATGGCTTACGAAACTGCAAACAGGATGCGGACTTTTCTAACAATGTGAACAAAGAAATTGTGAATAAACATTTGGAGACTATTGATAAATTACTATTGAATAAATTATAGAATGAATTGATAATAAATTATAATAGAATAAATTGCCCTAGAATTTGAATCTTTTATAGATGCTCTTTAATTAATCTAAAATAGAAGTTTTTTTTATTTAAAAAATCAAAATATTATTAGTGTTTCTACTGTAAATAATTATTTTATGTATTTTATTTTAATATTATAAATTTTTATTAATGTACATAAAATAATTTAAATAAGTTTTCTTGATTTCTTGAAATATAAATAAAATAAAAATTTGATTTTTTTAAATAATAATAATAGATTAATCAAAATATATGCTCTGCTTTAATGGAGATTCAAGCAAAATCCATTTTAATTTTGTTGTTATTAACAATATCTCGCAAGTTATCCAAAATATCAGAATTTCAAAATCGAGATCAAGATCATCTCGTTGTTATTTTCTATGCAGAGATTACATCCGCGGTCTTGATTAAAATATTTAAGGAAGATTTTGGAACAAAATAAATATTTTATTTTCATAATTAATCAATATCTTACAAACTGCTCTTCCAAAGTAAGGGACATTGCATTCATTAGAAGCATTGGAATCTTAGCTTTCAAACGACATCAAGATCATTTTGCTAAGATTTTTCTGCTCGAAGATATTAATGATTATATCAACCCCAATCACATAATCTAAATTCTAACAGAATCAGGCGGCGCGGCGCACACGTGAGTTTCCCCTCGATGGCGGCATGTCACGTTTCAAAGCGCACGAACTACATATTTTTGCGCCTGTTTTTTTGATGACGTATGTATTAACACACCTGTCAAATTACAACACATGTAAAAGGTACGCACGGTGTTTTTTTCATGAATGGCACGCACATGTCAGACTTTAGAAACGCAGTAATTCAACGAAAAATCGACGTAGCGACAAGCAACAAAAAACCAGCTTCTCTGTTTCGCGTTCCGAAGTGATTATATTAAACGTGTATGCTCTTGTCATGATACATTTGTACAGATTTGTGACATTAGTGCATGAACTGTGAATCCTTCTTGAAAAATCGCATAAAAGTTGTTAGGAATTGCGAAATTTTTTCCTCTTAATACATATATAAATGTATAACTTATTTTAACGTAATAAAATTGTATGTTAAAAAATTATCAAATTTTAAATACATAAATTAAAACAATTAACTTTTTAAATTATAATTATATTCTTGTTTATACGAATGGTTAAAAAATCAATGGCTCGCAAATATAAAAAGTATGTGCATACATAAGTCATTGACATAAGGAATAATTTATGAAAATGTAGAAATACATTTGTCTGTCAGCAGAGAAATATTAAAAAATTAAGAATCTATAAAAGCTCTCGCGTTACTTATTATTTAATAAGAATCAAAGAGGATAATGAAAAAATAATAGAGAAAATGAGAATTTCTGAATTATTTTTTCAGCGTATATTTATGGATAATTATTTCCTTAATTGTTGGCTTTATTTTAAGTAGATATTCGTTTTTATTTAATTTTAATTAAAAATTTAATTAATTCTAAAAATGATTTTCGAACTACGCAGGAATACGCGTGTTCTCTTAAATGGCTGCTCAATCAGATTTTGAAGTCTTTCAAGAAACATAACTGGCAAGGTAAGTGCTTATAGTTCGATTCGACGGAACTTGCTGCATTTTCTAGATAAATACCGATTTAGCTCGTAAATGCCGTCGTCAAATGCCATCGCGGGGAGAGCGTGAAAATCTCGAGGTAAAAGTAAATTTCGCGAAATCTCGTCGAATGGTGATAAGTAAAATGCAGATTCTGACCCTCGGGGAAACTCGTGACAATTGTCGCTTGGATCGAAGGCCGAGGGAAAAGAGCGGACAATAGAAACGCCAGAGTCATTTGCGACGGTGCATTCAAAGAACGTTGCTAGTTCGGAAAAGTTGGAAGGTCGAAGGGAGGTCGAGTGCTACGTGAACGGAAAAGATTATCGTCGATATCGTCGAGAAGCGTCGATTCGAGATTCTTAATCCGCCGAATGGGAAGCCAAGTGTAGACCGTTATGCGCGATGACAGCCGGAATAATGATTGTTATTTATTTACCTGCCGACGAAAATCGCAAATGGAAGCGAGCGAATTTTGCATCAGTTTCGAAGAGATCGATGAAATTACTCCGCTGGCGGGTTAAGACTTCAGCGGGATGAAATGGATTTTATTCATGAGCCCCGAAAATGTATGACGATAATTCTCCTCGCTCTTATCCGCTTCGCAGTCCAACATGATTCATTCCAGGATAGAAGTCTATTTCGGATTATTGCAATAGTCAAGATGATAAATAGTTATTGCAAAACCAGATCGCGCGCTTGAAGTAGGTGTTGCGACGGCATGAAACGTCATCTTTGCTCGAGTGAGCCAAAACGCAGGCGCGTAATGTGAGGAAAAAGGAGAAGAAAGATTACATTTGTTTGTGAAATTCAGGAGAGAGGAAATGCATGTAAACCGATACTGCAAGATGGATGGAGGAACTGATGTGATGTAACGTTGATGTTCGACCCAATTATCCGGAGATTGTCCAAAGTCCACTATCTCGTTCGGAGGAGCGGGATAAACTTGGGTTTAACTTTGCTCGAATCGAAATAGCTATATTCTATAGCGATTACGATGAACAAAGGTGCGCGCACTATAACAATCGAAACTTAGATTCGAACATTATTTAGAAAAGCGAAGCTCAAACTGCGCTCCGCTGTGAGTGTTTGCGTACCATTTCACGCCTCGAAAGAGAGCGAACTAGAATTAATTTGCATGCTTGTTAATGTAAACTACAATTTGTATTTTGTTGCGTAATTGCGCGTGAATAAAGTGAGATGGAGCGAAATATACGTTTAAAAACTCTGCTGTTCCTATGAAGCAAACCAGGCAACATTTTTCACTGTTAAATCAACCAATTTTTATATTTCGTCCCGTAAAATTGAAAGTCGTGACAAAACTTTCCCTCACTTTTCCATAATTCTTTCTGTCAATTTACATCCGTGCAAAATCCGTTTTAAGCTTGCTCAAGGTTTTACAATTTTTCATATACACATTATTTTTTAAATATCCTTCTAATCAAATAGAAAGAACAAAGTAAATTTTTTTAAGTGTCATTAATTATTTAGCATTTTTTAATAAATATCAAATAATTAACCCTAATTCTTCCAACCAGGATATTTCATGTCCAGTGTTTTTTACTATGTTAATAGCTTCGAAAAATTTCACAAAAATGTTTATAATCTTTTTATACTTTCAACTACAAATCAATATAAAGAAAATTTGGAAATTATTTGTTTAAATATTTTTTTATAACAATTATTTGTTGAAAAACGCACATTACAACTAACGACTGTTAGAAATGGAGAATGAACGACCCTGGTTGGAGGGATTAGGGTTAAGTATAAAAATATTATTAAAATAAATCAAGTTATTTATATTATTTATATATAACAACAGTTATTTATATATAATAATAGTTATTTATATAAAACAACATAAAATAAAAGAAACATAAAAAATAAATTAATTAAACAATAATTCAATAATAAAAAGTAAATTTAAAAACTCCATAATAAAAAGTGTGAGTTTCAATTTCCCATGTGCAAACCAAAGTGCTGCCTTATGAAATGGTTTTTCTAACAGTTCTAGCTAGAAATTTAAATTGTGTGAAACTTAAATTGTGTGCTCAGATTAAAATTAATGATCGATTACGTTGTTACATCTCTGGATTTAAATAGAAATAGCGACCGATGTTTCTATGATATTATCGATGGAAAGGGGAAGAGAAGACAAAATGGAAAAGACAATAAGACGCACGTGAATAGGTACGTAAACTAGAAATCGTTGGTTCATGAAAGCGTCGTCGTCGTTCAAGAGAAAAAAAAGAAAAGAAAGGATCAAATAATGAACCTGTTGAGGCGCCAGGTGGATGGAGAGACTGCTTATGATGGTGACTTCCAGTTCGACTCGCTCGGAACCGGCGGTATTGTTCGCGTGGCAGACGTATCTACCGGCGTCCTCGACCCGGGCTGGCTGCAACACCAGGACGCCGGCACGCGCGTGTATCCTCTCTGAGTTGAAGACCATCGTCGTGCCCGAGACAGACTCGCGGAACCAGAGATACGTCGGTGGCGGGTTACCCTGCGAGATGCACGACAGCACGATCGTTTCACCGGTGCGGATCGGCCCGGGATTCACCCGCTCGTTGAATCGCGGCGGCGACGAGTTGCGGTGCTCTGAAACAGAAGGAAAGCAACAAGAGGTCAGAAAAGCCTCGCTTTCGTATACGATAGGATTTTTGAATTTGTCATTTGTGTCGAATGTTGCAAATACACTGTGAGGCTAGCCTTCTTTCGAAGAGCCTTCAGCTCATGTACAGCTTTTGACTAGGTCCTCTAATACACTTGCATACTCTGTAATAACATGCTAATTCACTACGATGATAAGCAAGACCGACGGAGTTTCAGCAGTGCTCGAAACTAATTTTCTATGTAATTAGAACTTTCTATTGTTGTCTATTATAATGGCAAGAACATCCGAGAAGTGCAAGATTGTGTGATACCTGAGAGATGAGGAATCGATATTTTGCCTTAATTTACGAGCAAATTAATTTGAATTGACTATATATTTTCATGTTTACGGACAATGTCGAAATTATGGTAATATCAATCCTGTCCGTGACTGCTTTCGTAACATAAAATACGAAAGGCACGCTTTTTTGTAAAATTCAAATATATTTAAATAGGTGACATATGCACGCGCGATAAACCAATTCGAACGTATGTACGCGGTTGTATTAATAATGCAGTAAAATTTCAGAAATATCCGATTATCGGCTGTGTGTGTTATTAATGCACATTAACCGGCGTATATTAGCTAACGAAATTCAACGTATGCAAATTATTATGGGCTCATGCATTGTTCCATGAGCATTAATAAATTATTAGTCAACAAGCATAGTCGCGCGGTGCGTTTCGTTGTTTCATACCTTAGGAGAGAACGAAATCGAAAATTTAAGTCTCTAAAAACACGCTCATCCCGCTGATTTCGGTCCAGACGATTCTCCGCGGGATATTTTACGATATACGTGCTTCCCCGAGAAGTCGTTAAGAAAGAAATCTCGGCGGAGTTGGCCGAGCAGACAGAGATCCTGCGTTAACTTTTTAATGTACATAACGTAAAAATCGCGAAACATTGTCCCGCACTTTTCTCGAAACGAAACTTCGCTGAAAGTCTCAAATCCGATATCCTTTGGCCGCTATTATTCTTGTCATTTTAATGCTGTTTTGATGCTTTAGAAATTTTTAACGGTATTCCGAACGGATATTCGTCTTTCTCAATTGTATTTATTTATACGCCGCAAGAAGAATTCTGAAAATTTTATTTCGGCTAAAACCATACGTATAAAAGTTGTAATTAAAGCGGCAACAAAAAAGTTACAAATTAACTAAAGCATCGAAAATGTTGGCATTCACTTCTCTCTTGTTACGTCATCCTCAATGATTGTGAGAGCGGTTTAATGGACAAAGCCATCGGCACCCCCAAATCCAGCGCACTCCCTCAAAAGTGCGGAGAAAGGGGAACATTTGGGGAATGAATGTAAATCCCTTCCATCTCACACAGTAACAGCATGCGCGCGTCACATTCAGTGAAATCCGCGTGTAAATTTCAGGACGTGCAGTTTTATCGCGGCTAATAGAATCAATAAACCGAGCTCCGTCACGTCGATGAAAACGTCGGAGGCAATTCTATCCGGTCGCGAAGGGGTTAAATTTACCGACGTATTCCGGACGAAGAGCGGCAACGACGACGACGACGAAACGAGGGTCCAATTTCTCGGTGTCCTGGCGAGAACACGAAGAGGGTTGGTAAGTGGTACTGCCCGCCGAATAACGAGCGTTTTATTTCTCCTTTTAGCAACGATTAAGCGTTTCCCACCCTCCCTTTCTTTTCTTTTCGAGACAGGGGTGTTTGTCCCTGGACTAACCTCGGACAGCTCGACGCCGCGGCCTTTTACGGCCGCACTATTTTATAATGGCGCTTTGTCTGGCCGGCGTTATTATTGTAATTTAAGCTGATGGCGTATTGATCGTCGCAGTATCTCTATCTCGTTCTCGCTCTCGCCCCCGCGACTTGTCTCGCTCGATCTTGCATCCCCTGTCCCTCTTTCTCTGTCGCTCCCTCTCGTCCTCTTTGGTGCACACACCCTCTCTAATCCAACGTCCCCTTCTCTCTCATGTTGAGTTCTCACACACACATACACACTCTCTCTCTCTCTCTCTCTCTCTCTCTTCCTACCTCCTGTTCTCTCTATAGCACTGTGCAATTCTAGTTGCCATATTCCTGCACAACGCCACTGCCACCACACCCTTGTTCATATCCTCGTTCGGTGCACCGTCGTCTCGTGCATATGCACGTCGAAAAGTTTTTACGCCATTTACATCCCGACTTACACCCCTCGACGTCAACGTCGTCGTCGCTGTCGCCGACATCGTCGCCGGCATCGTCGTCGTCGTTGTCGCTTGTATAAACAAAAAAATATGGCCTCGAGGCACGCTGTTGCAAGTGTCACAACTGCATTTTGCTGCACGCGGCCGGCGATGAAAGTTCACTGACAAATCCTCGAAAATTCAAAGAGCGAGTGCAGAGAGTTTTTCTTGCTTTAATATATCTTTTACGGTACACGGCAAATCTTGTACATTACGCAATTGTGACATACAAATACTTGTGAAAAACGAGACAAGTGAAAAGGTTAATTTTTGTAATTAACACATTCCGCATTTTTTCCATCCGCTTTTTCCTTCGAAGATGAATTTGTCGATTGTGAACGCTGAAAATGTTTAATATGCGGATTCTCAGCGTGACCAAAAACTCGAAAAAGCTTTCGTACTTTACAGCAAAACAAACGCTGCATACGTCAACATGTCGAGGATTTTTTATTATACTATATGATGTGCAATGCGCGTCTAACATTTCAACGTCAGCATTCTCGTTAACGCAGGACAAAAAGAATGCCATTGCGACATGATTCGGCAATTTTAAAAGCTGATTTTATCCCAGACTCCATTACCGGAGTTCATCAACAGTTGTCGATTAATAACATGCTATATCACGACATGTAAATGTCGAAGGGAAATATCGTTGAATCACGCATAATTTTAACGATACAACGCGAAAACACTTGGTATTTACCTACGAAAGATTTTTGTTTAGTTTAACGGTCAAATAGAAACGTTAATAAGATTAAGAATAACATACATAAAATATAATCGTATATTAAAATTAATGTGATACAGATTTTCATAATTAAAATAAAAATAAAACTCAACTCGACAAAAAACCGTGTTTGTGTTTAAGTTTGATTAACAACTAATATTTAAAAAAATTTTTCAAACAGCAAAAATGTTAAAAATACTTGATAATGAGCAATTTTTTTGTATAAAATAATTAATTACAAAATAAAACGTATACTATTATATCTCATTTTATAATGTTATCCAGAAGCAAGGCAGTTTATGCAAATTTTTCTAATAATTTTAGAGACTGTAAATGTATTCAAAAACAAAATCAAGAAGTAAACTTGTAAATCAAACGAAATCTAGGGTGATTCACCACTCCAAGAGCTCTATTTCACAAATTAAACAAGCATGGCGTCACAATAAACATTTAAAACAAAAATATAAAAATTTTTGAGTTGTTGAGTTTATTGATTACGATAACGCAAAACTCAATTTTGAACTTTTCGGAAAAGAAAAGCGATCTGTTCTTTGATTAGTAGATGAAAGGTCGAGAACAAAGAGAAAGACAGAAACAAGGAAAGAAGAAAAAAAGAACAAGAAATGAGAGAGAGAGAGAGAGAGAGAGAGAGAGAGAACTCAGTAACCACAGAATAGTGTCCTACATATATATATGTTCTCCCTCTCTCTTTCTCTCTCGCTCTCTCGCGATGTCCAATTAAAGCTCTCGAGCTGGTGACTCCAATTAAGACTCTATTAAATATACACCCGGCGCGTGTGTATCGTCGTCAAAGCGAAATTCAAATGGCGTTGGCAGTCCTCCTCCCTCCAATTCGCGCTCGTGTATTTGCCTCGAACAAACGACCCGTCGTAATAAAGTTGGTGGTAATTAACCGTACGAGGTCTCTTATCACGCATTATAAAACATACTTGCCGTAGCGTCTGCTAAGGGTCGTTTTTACCTTCTCCCCCGCCGATTTTGTTTCGTGGTTAAGCTTCTCTTTTCCCATCACCTTGATGTAGAAGTCGTGCGAGTTTGAGTTAAACTGTTTATTAATTTATTTGAGATGGTTTTACCAATTAATCTCGGGTACAAAACACACGGAAATTTTTCTGTAAATTACACGGCAGTCTCTGAACGATGCAAAGGTAATCAGACATTTAGTAAAGTTTGTATGAAATCGGGAAGAGAGATGGCACTCGCGAATTTCGAAAGCGTCAAGGAACGTCAGGCGACATTTCAGATCTTTAAAGTAATTTTGGTTTAAGGCAAGTTTAATCATTTATGAAGATGAGGGACACTCATGGAATTAATTGCACATGTATTATCGGCAACCATATTACGCCACCAAAGTCCTGGTCGCTCCGCAGTCCATGGCACGCATATATAATTTAATGTCATCCACTGATTGCTTCGGAATTCAGGTCACGACGCGATACCTGCCACGTGCAATTTGCGCTCGGAGGCGCACGTATGCGCGTCGCCGTCGCGATATTACTCGAGATAATAACGGCGATTTATATCCTGGAATAAGAGCGACCTCGAGTTGGCCGGGCGACCGAAGTCATTTTCAGCCACCGGATTTGAAGCAAAGTATTCCACAAAGTTTGATTATCCGCGGAAAGGTATTGCATCTCGCATTATTTCCTCCTCGAATAAAAGTAAAATTTTTTAAGCGCTTATCTTAATAAGTTTCAATCCAATTAATATTCGTTTGCAGCTCGTCGAATCTTCCGAATCGTCGGTTTCAACGTTTTTACATCGCTGTACCGTACTTGCATACTTTAACGCACATTTGCAGAGAAATCACCATTTCATTAACAATTTATAGCCGCGAAAAAATATCATTTTGTTGAAAATTCACACAGCCAAACGCTGACAAAGCTGTACATTATGCGCATTACGTCACACATGAATTATTTTACCGAAGTCGACGTCAGAGCAATAATTTATCGGCGAGTGTCTCGAATTCCTTTCGAGCGAGAGCCCGGCGGATTTTCCACGTAAAAGTGAACGAGTAATTTTAATCGCCGACTCACGAGCGAAATAATACCACTCGTTACTTACTCGATTAAATTATTATCTTTACGCCGCAATTGGTTGGCCGCGGTCGACAGCGTGATAGCGCTGTCTTTGCATTAAATTGCGCTTGGTCGCCCGGATGGCTCTATAATTCACTTCCAGACGTATATTACGCGAAAGAGCAGAAACGAGTAACTTGCCCTGACGCAAAAAGAGAAACTTAATTATGACATCGGCCCCGCGGCGCCATTGTACGGCACACGATACAACGTTCGCGTTACGCTAAAAAAACCAATATAATTTAACGTGCGCCACTAATGCGGAATACTTTATCCGCGATAATTCTGGAAAAAGAAGTAAATCCCAGGATTGAACAGACAAATTATCGAGTAGTGTATTACACGACAGCCGGTTACAGATTAATGAAAATGGCTGAGCGAACGAACGATTGGAATGAACACGACGTTGAAAAAAAATAAGCTACAGTAATTCATAATTTAACAGAAAGAGAGAAAGAGAGAGAAAACGCCAGTCCTCTCTCACGTGGCGACGTGTGCGCACCGAATTTAGCAAACGTTTCCAGAATTATATCCTTTATTTCTACTCGCGCGCGAGTCCGCGCGAATTTGTTTGCGAAAATAATTGTCGCCGTTTATGGAGTTTGCTCGTGCGTATACAACACTTTCCTTCCTCAGCGCGCAGCGTTGTATTTTCGAGCGTTTCTGCCTCTCGCTGTTTGCATTGAATTATGTCGGCTTTACGACGTCGTCGCACGCGCATATGTAATACGCGAAAGTAAATACGAGAAGAAAAGGTGGAACACGTAAGCTCGCGACGTAAGCGCTCTCTTTCTCTCTCTTCCTCGTCGACAAGTTCTCCGCCACGATCTCGCCAATGTGCTTAAATGAGCGACAGAAGCACACGGCGGCGAACGTCGGATGTAACGTTGATATTTCCTCTTAATTTCGAATAAATTGTTTTACACGACTAGAGACTCTTTCCCGCACTTCTTACAAGGAAATATCGCGAAAATTCTGATTTTAATGAACTGCAAGGGAGTAAATAGATAAATTTAGAAATTTTTAGCGGCCTAAAAACAGTTCTAAAGAGTGAAACCACCCTTCACATGTAGAGAGGTTTTTCGCTTTTCTCAATATATCTTGAAAGTTATTCGAGATATCGAAAAATGTTTTACAAAAAAGATTCATAGAAAAAATACCTTTATTTAACTACATTAATATCCCAATCTTCAATCTTTGAAAAATAACTTTTTTTTTTAATTATTTTTTTTATTTTATTAATATAGTTAAATAAAGGTATTTTTTCTACACATTTTTTGTATAAAACATTTTTTGATATCTCAAATAACTTTCGAGATATATCGAAAAAAGCGAATAGCCGCTCTACATGTGAGGGATGGTTTCATCCCTTAGAACCGTTTTTAGGCAGTAACAGAAAATTTCATCTATTTACCTCCTACTTGTGTACAAAGTTTCATTAAAATCAGAATTTTTGGGTTCGCGATGTTTCCTGGTAAGAAGCATGAAAAAGAGTCTCTAGTTATGTAAACCTATTTATTCGAAATTAAGGGGAAATATCAACATTACATCCGACATTTTTGCTGCAACTGAAAATTTCATCTATTTACCCTCTACATGAGTGCAAAGTTTCATTAAAATCAGAATTTCGCGTTCGTGAAATTCTGATTTTAATGAATTCTGATTTGTTAGTACAGTATATTTGTAATCGAATATTTGATCAAACTTTTTTGTAAATAGATAAAGACGAGTAAGTATGTGAAAAGTGCGAATTTCAACTCCGTATAATGATGAAATTCGGGATCTTCTCACGATTTAATGAGAGACCTTTATTGCGATGTGATGGTGAAGCATGTCGTGCGGGATTCCTTATAACCTCATCGCTGGAAACTACTGCTCGGTATGCACTTCGGAGATCTATCGAAGATACCAGGGGCATGGTTGGTGATAGTTCGATAAAGGTGCCGGCTATGACGACTGCATTGTCTTGCAGACGTTGCTGCACACAAGGCAGCTCGGCGGTTCAGCGAATTGCACTTTCGTCGTATTTCTTCCACCATCCTCCATCAATAAGACGACCTCTGCTGGGACGCTCTTCTTTCTCTCACCCTCATTGCTTTATTCCTTTTGCTTCCTCGCCAACCCCGCTGCCATTGACCGAAGCAGTGGAGGTCCAATAAAAGCCCATGCTGCAAGTTGTTTCGCGGATTTCCGCGAGTTCGAGGGTGACTCGGGGAAAACGGGGGACAGCGGAAGGGCAAAGCGAGGGGGTAGATTTTCAAATGCGTTTTCCGCAGAGAGAAACGAGGAGGCGAAGAGAGAAAGTAGAATGAGAGCAGAAGAAGAAGGCGAGCAATGCAAAGACGGCGCTCTCGATTCATCGCGTTTCGAGAGCAACATCGGCAGAATTTAATATCGAGCAACGAAAGTTTAATTAGTCGGAAGTTGGGAAATCGCGACTCGGCGGAATTCGCACCAACAGACGGATAGAAAGACAGACAGACGGACGCCGAAGCGAAACGATACCCCCGTCCATGCTCTGTTTATAAAACGCGGCGGGTTGTAAAAAGGGAGTTTAATCCTTATTGTAAAAAAGTAATGAAGATTTCTCTCAATGATGCTTAACTCGAAAAATTTAATTAAAACTTCAGAAAGATGTTTTTCAGGCATTTGAACATTAAACAAGCTTGCAAAAAAATGTTACGCGCAACATTTTTTGTCTACTTTCATTGTCTACATACCGCGATATGTTTTTAAACTATAGCTTTTTAAACTAGATGTTTTTATACAAAATTTTGAGAGAGAAAGATTTTAAGAAATTAAATCTAATTAAATTAAATTTGATCATTCATTCGTGTACGTGGTTACATATTATTTTGTCTAATTTAAGTTATCGTCCGAGGATTCGGAATTTGCTAAAACATATCACTCAGATAATCAAACGAATACAGAAATACAAAAAATTTATAATTTAATGATGATGAATTTAAAGCTATACTAAGATTATCAACGTCCTAGTAGTGTTTTAATGCCGCATGCTTTTAACCAAGATTAATTGAATATTTGATTTTTGTCAAAACCATTTTTGTAAAATTGTAAAACGTCAAAATAAATTTTGCAACTAATTGTATCCAAGCGACGAACAAAAAATTGCATTATAAATCTACTATGTACACAAAATTTGCCGTATGTATGTATATATATCTTATTTGTGTTATTATACCATTTTTATGTATCATTTTTGATTGCCTAGAAGTGCGAGATACGTTTAACGAACACGTAATGTAATATATAATACATCAGATATCTAAATTAAAATATTTTTAACAAAATTCTGTTAAACACACAAAATACATATCTTTTGTTTTTTAGGGAGGAAAGAAAAAAATTGTATTTTCTATTACTTTCTCTCTATCTTCTCTTACTTTGCATATTTAATACACGTATATTTTTAATACACGTTATCGAATAATCTAATAAATTCTTTTGTTTTTATTCTCAAATCAAGCTTGCATCCGGGCATTGTTCATCACACGGAACTTATACTCCAGAAGCTCATCGTCTGTTCACGACGCGCTTACTTGGCTCGCGAATTTTTCCGAATATTCCGCACGAAGTCGGGTCGTAAATAAAAGGGAATCGCACAAGTTTTGCGTACCCGGCAGCGGGCTGTTCAGGACCGCAATGTGAATTGCACACGGGATTTTGGCTGGTATCTCCCAACCCGTGTCGGAGGATTCGGCGTCGCGGCACACAACGTACTAAGTTCTCCCTAGTTTCCTCTCCTCTTACGGGATCTCTATCGATGCAAAAAGACACTCCCGAGAGAACGAGATCACCTCTCCAACGAAGGCGGCAAAGATGCTAAACTCACCGGAAACTATTCGGCCGTCGAACTAATTTAACGCTCAGTTTAACAGGTCCGCCCGACCTGTCCTCGACTTGTTCCACTGCGATGCCAATCGTGGTCATAAAGGAGCCGTCGACTATCTCGACACGACTCTCGCTCTATCTCGCTGACGAACTTTCGGTGGAGATCAAGCTCCGACATTATCGTCGATAGTTAGATCTTTCGTAAGTTTTAGTTACGAGATCACACGCCTCGTCTGCTTAATGAGAATTCACCGTAAATTTTACTTTTAGTGTTCTTCGTAAGTTCTGGCAATCCTTGTGATGCGTTTCGGAAAAAAGTTTGGTACGGTTTTTCGGTTTGGAAGCTTTCTAGTCTGAAAGCCAAACTGAGTGCGTTGGAGAAATTCCAGCGATCTTAATTAATGTATGTTCGGGTGCCAAATGGTATCTTTTTTCGAGCGAGATTTTTTCACGAATCGTGTTAAATTAGATGTTACACATTCTTCTCGGTTGGCCACGTGTCAAATTATCATGTCAATTGAAACTTAACGTAAAATCGACGGTGAAATTTTGCTTTTAATGTATAATATCGAAGTATAGAGACAAGGAATTAAATCTCTTGTCTTTCCTAACTTTCTAGAATCTGTGAAATAAATTTTAAATAAATGTTTAAAGTTCTCTCCTCAGTTAATTTTTGCAAGATATGCAAACAGACATGCTTTCAAAATTTCCCGCATGCGAACATTTTTCTTCGACGTAACGAGAGTAAATATTTCCATGTGTTAGATTACTCTGGCGAAAGAGCCACACTGCGAAAGCTACTGAGCATTGTAAAGTATCGGATGTTGGTGAAGACTGGGTATTAAATTCCATCCATCCGTTTAGCAAACAATCGTCTCGTAAACATTCTCGAATGTCTTCGTGAACTAATTTTCCTTCGTGACTCTTAAAAGCAAGGTAAGCTTAAAAATTGCAGGAGGATATCCATATCACGTCGCATGATCGATAGCGTATTAAGCGACGTTTTCCACCTTAAAAATTTTAGTTCTAAATGGATCCGCGATTCTCACAGCTGTACCCCGGCTTTTTTAAATGGATGCCACCGTCTCTCGCTTAAAAGGCTTCTCTAAAATGCGACGGCGAAATGTTATAACTCCGATATGTCTCTGGCACGAAAAGCAACGAAAAGAAAAGAGAGCACGAAAAATACGGGGGCGGATAATGGCGGTGTAGGCGGTGATAGTAAAAAGGGGCGAAAGGACGCTCTGAACCGCGAAAACAAGATACTGGCTCGACAAAGCGGCACTAAGGCTCTTTCGTCCCGATTGCGTCGATTTGTCACTAATTTTTCACCGGCAACTTTTACGTGCCTTTAGGAACTTATGTATTTTCTAAGAAAAATATAGAAATAAAGAGTATTGTTTACTCTTGATCATTCAGTCAACATACATAGTTAATAAATTTCGCTTCTTAATCAATACAACACGTTTAATTTCGTATTTTATAAAATCACAATGAGATAATTGGAGAGCTTCTTTCACCAAGTGTGCTTAGTGAAAGAGAATAGTATAGCGACACTTTGTGTCTTCGGAATTTTCTGCAACTCGCATCCGCGATGTCTCTCAACTTCCCGAATGCACAAAGCGTTAATTTAACAGTGAATTATATCGATAGGAAGCGAACAATATGCTCGTCCGACGCTCCCTTCGCCATCTTATCGGCTTCAGCGCGTACGACCAAAATAGACAAGACGGTGCACTCTCATCATTAGCCTCTCATTGTTCCGTAGTTCTCATCCGCGTTCGACCTATTTTATGTCTTATCAGGCAGCACTCTATGGCGCACTAAGTGAAGTATGCCGGTGAAACTATTGAGTTCTCATGACAAGATCGTCCGTACCGCCGATCGAAATTACCGAGTTTCCCGTGGCGAGATCGTCAGACAGCCTTTGTGCTGCCACCTTCCCCGAACGGTTTGAATAAATGCAATATACCGCAATGACTTTGGCTGAATAAACAATATAAACGGCAACGAGTCACTCCTATCGTAAGTTAATCAGAGCATTGTTAAAGTAAAGTCTCAAACCGTATTATATTTAATTTCGAAGTATAAATAACTAGCGTCCCCCGTCTCGGCTTCGCCCGAGAAAATAGTGTGACCGAATCATACGTATTGGAAGTGATATTTTTTGAAAATCGTCTATTTTTTGGCTTCTGATTATATTTATGTTTCTCAAAAATATCATGATGCAATCTGCTTGCGGGTGGATGAAATCGCGCACCGCCGGTGACATCACTGTACTACACAGATTAATACAGTAAATGATAGAAAATGAAAACATTAATCTCCGGATAATGAAAATATTTTTAGACATGCTGTATAGCCTATGTCCGTCCTAGTGTATATGAGAATATGGTGTCAAAATTTGAAGGAAATTGGTTCAATAGTTTTTGAGTTATGCGGTAACAAAAAAGGCTTTCTTTTTATATATTAATATAGATGATTCGAAAACTGTGAATAATCTTTTCAGTTTGCAAGAAATTGAAGGGCGAGTTAAATGCTAAAAAGAGTTGTGACGTTGAAAATATAATTTAATCAAATTTCCAGATGAATTGACAATTTTTTAATGAAAGGAATATTTATAATCAATTCGGAAAAATTAGACGGTTTTCTCGAATCTGTTCGCATGGTTCGCGACATCGCAGGTGCACCTGCTGTTGTCTCTTCAAATACCGAGCATATTTCCGTCGATGCATTTGGCTCAACGGGTCGGCGGAAATATCGTCGGCAGACATTTCGGCCATTAGCATTTCGGACACTCATGATTTATTCATGAAGAAAGCGCCACGTGCGACCGGAGGCCGAAGAGGAGGCCAAACTACCGGAGGTCGGCGTGCGGGAAATGTGTAACAATGCATCACGATTTGCTATGTGCGGAGGGGCAAGCGCGAGAGAGCCGTGTATAAACGTGTTTAGTTAAGTAGATGCATAAAACGTGGGAGATATCCCGCGGCTGGATATCCCCGAGAAATGCTACGGATGAACGGCCGCTCACGTACTGGGTGGATCACAATTATGCCGCCAGAACATTTCGCCCTGAACACGTGAAACGTAACGGGCATAAGGGATTAGCAAGACGTAAGAGATCGCTGAGAGAATGTTTATGCATGGACCGTGAGCGCCGCGAAAGGTGTGCATTTACATACTTTTAGGATTTTCCTAAAGAAAAATATTCGATTTAAAGTAATTAACTTCGTACGAAGAATAAAATACTAGGAAATGTTAAATTTCGTTTATAAGACAAATATTATAATAACTATGATAAGTATATACCGCTCGTTGTAAATAATAAAATCATTACGAACACGAAAGGCCAATGTATATAAAAAACGAGCAACATAGATGACACAATAAAAATAAAAGTAAATTTAGTCTCTCATTGCACGATCACAAAATACAATGAAACACTCAATCGAAAAATCACTCGAACGTTTCGACCTCACGGGGTCTTCATCAGCAATAAAAACATTACAATGTGCCCGTCGTTTACATAATGAGTGGCAGTTTATCGATCTTACAAGTTAACTCTTGGACGTAGCAGTTATCAATTTGTAATTAGTGTCAAGCCACTTCTTTAACCAAGACGCTGTTTTGTCACCGAAATGATGACGTATATAATTTATATTGTATGTGGTACCGAGCCGGATAGTGAGAAACACGCATTTTCAGGCCAGCGCAAATATTATAATACTTGAACAAAAATATTATAATACTTGAATATAAATTCTAAAAGTGAATAGCAGCTAAGCTATATTGTGTGAAAATAATGCTCTGTGAAAATAAGAACAAACTAACAATAAGATCAATATCGGGACTTCTTTCAATCGGTATCGCTTGTTGAAATATTCCTGAAAATTGCTACCATTAGACGTGTTAATTGCTGCATAATTAATGCCTCATTATTATTCAGACAGCCTTTTACACACTTATTGTTAACTTCGAATTATTTTCCTTTCCTCAATTTGGCGACAATCTCGGAACTCGCTTGATATTGAGAGAGAATCCCGGAACTTCCACTCGAAGAGATACGGCCTGACGGACTTACAGACAAGGACTTACCGGTAACCACGAGCCTGGCGTACGAGGAACTTTCCACGGTGTCACCGGTGACGTGGTGCACAGTGCGGCACCGGTAGGTCGAGTGAGCATCGGCGGGAGTCACCGAGAAGATGAGCAGCTCTCCGGTAGGCAGCATGTGGTGTTTCTCGCCTGTAAACAGAAACAGCATTAATGTTAGCGATGTCGTTTGAAATAACACAGGACGTTTCGCCTATAATTTCGGCAATATAATTTGAATTCTTTTGCGTGAAAACTTAACCCTAATCCCTCCAACCAGGGGATTCATGCCTCCCCATTTCTAACAGCCGTTGGTTATAATGCATCTTTCAACAAATAATTATAAAAAAATATTAAAACAAATAATTTCCAAATTTTCTTTACATTGATTTTTAGTCGAAGGTATAAAGAGATTATAAACATTTTTGTGAAATTTTTCAAAGCTATTAACATAGTGAAAAACGCACTAGACATGACATACCCTGGTTGGAGGGATTAAATTGCGGAAAAAACGTTAGAGAAATTAGGGTTAACAATCCATAATAAACAAAAACGAGATCATTATATTTTATTCGATTTTATATCAAATTAAGTAAATAAGACAGAATTATTGCAGTTGATTTTATTATAAATTAAAGCGCTACATGTGTCTTGCATAATTAAATTAATATATGCATAATTATATTAATATTAGCAATAAATATTCAAAATAATGTTCGTTAGTTATTAAATAACTTAAAATCCAAAAAGCAATAACAAACAAAGTTAGGTAACAGTGCCAATAATATATAATTATGTAAGACACACAATATACAATAACAAACATTTCGACTTGTAATAAAATCATCTTCAGTGTCGGTTAATAATTAAATTAAAATTCTACAATACTGTGTTGTTTCCGCTGACATTTTTTCTCTTGAGAGTGCAAGCATTCCCTCGTTCTTACGTAATGAATCATCTCCCCGTTTATACGTCCACAAGCATAACTGTCAATTGTGTCAACGTTTTATAAAAACGTTTTTATCAAGAGAAAGAATATCCCATTCTCTCTCCTGCATTCACACCTGTCGTCTCCGTTGGACTTCCATTAATATGGAAATTTCTTTAATGGAAAATCGCGCAGACGAATCTCGCGCGCGGAAGCGGCCGGTTATATAATAAAAATTGCGTCGCGAGAAACAATAGTAGCTGCGGAGAAAATAATTCGCGACTGGATTAGATTCCCGTGATATAATAAATGGGTCGCCTCCGTTTAAACGGTCCTGTGTGAAACGAACGATCAGCAGCAGGACCACGCTTGACGCGCTGGAACGCAAAAAGAAATATCGGCGGGAGTGAGAATCGATACTCGTAAAAATTCAAGCGTAACCGCTGAACGGCGAGAGCGTGCCCGCTAGCGTACTCGGTGGCTTAAAACGGTGGATGCCTTGCTAAAAAAAAAAAAATTAACACCTCTCGAGTGAATTCCGCCGACTATCGTTGTTGCACGTGCTTCCTATCGCATCCCCGAGAGGCTAAAATTTTAACAAAATTATTTGAAGAGATTTTAAATAGGCACTCTCTCTGATCTATTTGACCTCTTTCTCTCAATTAAAAACAGCGTTGTTATAACTTGTCATAATTTGTCTTATTGAAATTCTAAAGGAATTCGCTCATACATTTTCAATTATTGGTATAATTATAATTTGTGACTCGTGTTCATTATTAAGTATTTTCACGCAGATTATAATATATTATAAGTTATTCGCGCGCGTGCTATTTTCAACATAGATTATAAAAAACAGATTAATCTCTTATTACAATTAATGAACCTTTCAATAATAAATTGATAATTAACACGTCGCGTGCGTAAAATAAATGCACGTGAAGTGAAAATATATTTTTCTTCTTCTCCCTCTCCCTTTCTTTTAATGCAACTGTTCGTTGTATTTAATAAATAAATGGCACACGTTCGCACGTGGCAAAATATAGTCAATAGCTTGTTGTTCAGATCAATAATTTGAAAAACGTACATAAAAGCATCCAACAAACACATACGTGTTTATTCTGCATTCACAGTATAAAATTATTACGCATCATTTTGCAATCGTAAAATTCACATATAAAGAGGATATTTAAAATATAGAATTACTTTCTATTTTAATAAACGTTAATTAATCGCATTTCGATGGAAGTGTTCAATTTTTGAGAAAAATTTGTATTTCAAAACACATCGCTCTCACAGAGAATGAACATAATTTTCATCCCAGAAATTTCTAGATACGAAAAATATTTATCAAATTTTGCAAAAGCGTCGCATATATAGTACGTTACAAATACAATAACGATCGGCCAATCGCGCATAATTACACACGCATTATATTAATCGCAATTAATATCGCAAAATTTCGTTAAATTTCTGTTCGCGATAGAAAGAGAAATAGATAGATGAGGATGATAGAGAGAGACATTATAATGAATTAATTTCCTGTCAGATGGTTAAACAATCGATAGAACACACCGGAGTTTGGATTCAGGTGCACCAACATTGAGTACTCGACACAGAATAAACGTTAATCAAACCCCATAGGAATTTAATGGGCCTACACCAGAAAAAGTCAATTTTCGAAAGCTCTTCGGCGCAAAGAGTTTTCAGTTATCTTTTTCGAAATGACGATCGTACCAACGGGCCACTTTACTTTCTCGTTCCATCGATCCACATTTGATATCCCACATTATGGGGATTAATCAAAGCGGATAACAATGGAGAGCACTTCGTTATTGGAAAATTTTAATTTCCTCGGTAAACAATACACGGAATGTAGAAGTTACCGATGTACATTTTGCTTGCGTAACATTTTTTTGCGATAAATAAAATTCACGTTACATCGTTTAGTAGTTTCATTTGTTTTCGTAAATAAAGTTCTCGAGATACGAGTATAATTTATTCTCTTCATTAAAATTCACGGAGATTACATTGTGATGCAGCTTATCAGCAATCTATCTCTGTACACATATCATTACATAGTTTTCATTTCCAATATGCAAGCTTTTCGTTTATTGTTGCAAACCCTCTGAAACTTTTTTTGTCGGAACGCTTTAGATTCCTACGTAATACGAGAAATATTTGCCAGTTGAAATTTCTCGTAAAAAGGAAAGGCGACTATTTTCTCTGTTAAAAAATATGCTTCGGTGGTTTGAGGTTTCCGTGACTTCCGCTTGTCGCGCGCGTTTAAGTATCCAAGCGATCATCCTTTTGCATCATACGACGCGATTTAGAAACCCTAGCGGACGGAAACGCGGTAAATGAGAGCCGCGTCCAATCATTCTTTTTTCCCCTCGGGCCGGAAATTCACTGCGGTCGCGATTACTCGCATTTTTTTCCGCAGTCACGCTCGGGAGAGACGCGTATGTATATCACGGCGACGCGGCGCGCCGGCGTTTTCCGCGTCTGTGAGCATGTCGGCCACGTGCACGCGTGACTCCGTGGAAAAATGCATCGCGCGAAAATACCTCGCAATCTCTCCCTTCGCGCTAGTTTCTCCCTCATCCCTGCTTCGCCACCGTGCCCTGTTCCCCGTATTCCCTAGGACGTTCAAACGAGTGCATTTTCCGCCGATGCATCCGCATCCGGCAATGTCAATATTTCGTTGCTGGCGCCGCCGCGAGCATCTTCGCGCGTGTGCACGTTTATAACGGAGGAAATTGCGCGGAATTCCAGCCGTTGAAATGCGTCGGGGGTGAGAAGAGACAGGGAGGTATGGAAGGTGCGAGCAGGAATGCACGTAAGTCTGGTTACCTTAAGATCGGCGCAATGGCAGTGCATACCGTCGACGCCGCAGGCTGCATACGGCGATGAATGCCGGCCGTATTGCCACCGTGTGAGAGAGAAAGGAGGCGAGAGATGGGTAACCGAGGAAAAGAAAAGGAGGAAGAGAGGGAGCAATGAATTGATCGTAATAAAAATAACTCGAGCGCGAGGGATTCTTCGGCGTTTTGCCGGCTCATTGTGCACCGCGCCGGAATGATTATGTACGGCGATCATGCCATCGACCACGAGAAATAGTTGGCGATCATATATCATTCGAAATTACCAACAAGTTTAAATATTTAAATATTCAAACGGGGTTCAAAGTACGGACTATTTGGGGATGTTAGAATTTGTTTGGAGCTTGTTGATAATCAGTTTGTTGGTAATTTCGAATAATTAAATATGGATATTGATGCGATTATCTCATTTATATCGGTTATATCTCATTATATCGGTTAATTTTATGTTATTAGATTCTACTCTTTACAGAATCTAATAATATAAAATTAATTTCAGTTGTTGCTTTGTTTTTTTGCTAAAACATTAGTTAGAATTTTAATTACTACTATTTTTACATAACAAAATATATAAAAAATTAATTACTGCACTAATTAGAGGTTGCAATTATCATTTTGTCCTTGGAGATTAATTAAAAATAAAATTTTATTAATATCAAAATCCTTTTTTGATAAAAATCTAAAATTTATAATAAAAGAATATTTTTATTTATAATATGTGTGTATATAAATGAAAAATATCTTCTTTATGGATGTACAAAAGTTATTGCAAATAAAGAATACTGTAGGTATATTGCGATTGATTAAACACAGATACAAACTACTTGTCTGTCCGCAGAACAAATAATTTAGAAGCAAATAAGATAATAAAATAATAAAAAAATAAAAATAAAAATAAGATAATACTTGGCACAATTTTGCTTTTAATAGATTAATCAATCTATTAAATAATTAGAAAGCATCATTTCGACAAATAAAAACTGTTAGAAATTGATTTATTTCCATAACTGCATTATAGTCCTTTCGTATTATTGTTCCATCACTGATATCCTTGTATTGATATCTTTATCACACAATTTCGTGAAATACAATATTGAATGTTATTAATATTACCGTAATATTAGTAATATTCAATCCGCTAGATATTAATCTCGCTATTAATGTACAGTTCACAACCAATACTAATTAAATCAACATCAGAGAAATTTACTGGCACTTAAAGATGAAAAGGGTAGAGAAACTTTGCTGTAACCAACTGAAATCCTCCTGCCATCCCTTAGAGAGACTTTAATACAGCTATGAGATTTACAGCTACGAGATTGCGATTATAATTTTGTACTAATAAGTGTAATGGACCGTGTTTAGAAGTTCACGAATCAACAAACCGCTGTGAACTTTCAATGAAACGCCGGCGGCAGCCAAACATCGTCTATTTGGTTGATGGAGCAGCAATATATCAAACATCACGAAAGCGAACTACGTGAATACTTTTTGAATGATACGATCGAATGGACGCCGAATGAATATGAGTGTGTGTCGACTCATGACAAATCAAAAAATCTAGAAGTACCGAAACAAAAGGCAAAAGCACTGCCGCCGATCTAATCGGTATAACGAGAACATGAGATCCCTTTCGACTGCGAATCCACGAGGTAAAAGGTGTAATGGAGATAATGGGTCCACTGTGAAGATAAGATTGCATGAATATACGTTACGAGAGAGAGAGAGAGAGAGAGAGAGAGAATGTGTGCCATGAAATTTACGATTTACAGATATGACTAAAATTTTTTTACATATAAGATAAATTAGTAGTTTATACTCGTATATGGTCAGCCGTAACATTTCTACTAACATCTTTTATTTTCTATAATATTTTATGTGAATAAATGAGATATTCTTATGTGCATACATTACAAATAAAATATACAAAATCAGTAAATACAGTATGCAAGCTTTTGCATACTGTATTTACCGAAAACATTGCGATATTAATAAAACATTATCATTCTATATCGTGTATATGCAAAATTATATGTGTATATAAAAGTTGGAGTTTTTTCGCTGCAATTTCCATAGTTAAAAATTTAAGAATCGATAATTTCTCCTCATTAAAATATTAGTTTATTCGAGATTAGTGTAATGAGGTAGTGTAATGAGGTCATTTGATGCCAATTTGAAAATGTAGTGTAAAGAAAATTGCAGTCAAGAATATCGATTTTGGAAGAAACCACGAAACCCAACTTGCAATAAAATTATTATTCTAAAAAATATATTTAATAATGTTATTATAATTATGTATATAATTTGATATTAATTTTGCATATTAATATTTTATAATTTATTCCACACATTAATTTTTCAAAGTTTTTACGAGAGAAAGGGTCAAAATCTGAAACGCATTATCCGTAATCATACGTGTGGCATTAAACATATTCTACCTTCGAATCTATATGTGACATAATGTGTTTATTCTCTATACCTCATACCGGCGCGGGTAACTCTATCGAGCGTTAATCAGCTTAAATGCAAGTTTAATCAACAAGTGTATCAGAACTTATGCCCATTTGCGTTGCTCTAGCTAATGGAATAATGTCGGTTAATGGCTACTGCATCTTCTGCCCTGTATATAACATAACGCTACTGGATTCCGTATAAGTCGCATTACAAACTTTCAAATTTTATCACCACATCTTTCTTCTATACATATATCTACGTTTATTTTAACCTGAGAATTTTTATTTCTCAATTATTACTTTTATTTCTTAATTTTTTTATTTCATTAGATCTGTCCTGAAAATATTAATTAAAGGAGAACGAGGGGACGAAATATCGACAAACGTGAAAGAGAAAGCGAGACAGGAACTACAATTTCCCTCGTAATGGCGGCCTCGACCTGAGCCTGGATGATTTATGTATACGCCGATTATTACCAAAATATATCTCACGCGCTGGATTTATTCCGACCGCGAGTGGATTCTCTCTAGAGTGTCGTGTACGAAACACGAATCTGCGGATTTTAAGGAAAGTTCGTTCCGTTCCCACGTGTGTCATTCGTCACTCGCGGAAACTGCGGTAAATCGACCTCGAGTCCGCGAGAATTGCTTTATTTCAGCAATCTTTGTCAATGCGTGGCTTTCGTGTTCACTGCGTTATACAAGATGGAATGTGAAATAACAAATCAGAATCACGTAGTCACCAATTGCGTATTTATAGGTACGAGTTTTCAATAAGAAATCGCTTCCGAGGAAATGAGTCGCAGAGAATGAGACTTGAGCAATCATAATGGTTAAGAGCGCAAAAATGGCGATTAAAAATTACAATATGTTACACCATTTATTTGTGCAAACATCAAGATGTATTTCGTCATGTTCCCTTATGCGGAGGGACAAGCACAATTACTTCTTTCATGACTTCACGGAATGCCACAGTAAGTGCGCTACTTTGCCTCCCAGTCCGCGACTTATTGCGACTTCGCTTAAGTTCGGCGGGACAAAGTGCGCGAACTTTCGTTTTACGACAGTTTAAAATAGGAACTTTGTCAAATTGTGTTTCACCGGACTAATTTTTCAAGCGTACAGCAGCGATGAAGTTCCAAATGATGGTAACTTTCCGAACGTTGTCAACAGCGCAAAGAGATCATATGTTTCTAATATTACATGTTGAAATGTTAAAGAGTAATGCGAATGAATTTCGAGAAAATCGCATCGGAAATACTAATCGCAAATCAAATTGTTCACGTTGTATCCCGCTTGATACAAATGACATTGTAAAAACTTGTAAACTAGATTTAATAAACTATACGCGAAATTTATAGCTTGTCCCGTTTAAATATCCAACGCTGAAAAGAGGTAAAAGTTGACTTTAGAATTCACGAGTTTAGTCTCGCGTGCTTTTACTTGATGAAAAATCCAGGATCATTACTTTTGCTTTACTTGAAAAGGGACGCGGCGAGAGAGTAGTAGAGTAGAGCAAAAGCACGGCTGTTATCACTATACATATTATTCAGCTATCTTTTGCAAGCTTATCCTTATGCGAAAAGACGCGTCGTTCCTACTATCCTGCATATGAAAAATTTAGATGCTTATTGATAATACTCGTGTGGAATATTCTCCAGTGCAATAATATCATGTATTATATTATCTTTAATCAGTAAAATAATTAGCTGACTTGTAATAAATGTACAGACAAATGTAAAATTCACATTTTGAGACAATAAGAGAAAATAATTATAAAAAAGAAGTTTGCTTCAGAAATTATCGTAGATAATGACTGTAGGCAAACGACAGTTTTGTTTTAAATAGATAAATAAATATTAATTTATTCTTTCTCTCTCTAGATAGGAAAAAAATATATGCAAATAACTACAAACGATATTTCTGCGACAAAGAGATTTGAATTATTATCAGAGATACAGCAGAGAATAATCGCGTGAGAAACGTGAATTTAAGCACGATAAACGAAGAAAGACATAAATAAAAGTAAAGAAGGAATCAAAACCTGCTTAAGATAGTGATTATATAGAAAAAGAAAGTGCACCATAACATAAAGCGGAAGGTATTTTTATTTAAACGCAGAGACGAATACTTTTGGTAAATTTTTACCTTTGCTAACCTAGTTGTTCATAATTTAAACTTGAAAGCACAACGAAAATACGCTTATAGTAATTACAAGAGAAAAGCTCCAACGTGAGTGGAATAAAAATAAATAAAATAAATAAGTCGATTTTTTTTACTACAATTTCTATATAATAAATTAATATTACTACTATATTACTCGCTACGTTGTTTGTTAAACTAATTTACTGTTGTCAAAATAAAATGTAGTATAATGTTCTTTTAAATGTTCTTTTAAAGATAATGCAATATTGTTGATTAAATATGTATCCTTTTAAAATTTTGCAAAAACAATATAATAAATGTGTATTCATTAAACGGAGAGCAAACTATGGGAAAATAAAAACGTTACGCTCGAGGTAAAAAGAAGTAAAGAGAGAAAAGATAATAATGGTGTCATAACATGGACGCTACGATGCAACGCGATTCGGTGTTTCCGTCAACGATAGTCAGTGTCAGCATCATAAAAGAATTTGCATTATACTGAACTTTCCAGTCCGATAATTACGATATAAATTACATGTTACAAAATCTACTACGAAACTGCGTAAGCGTTAAATGCAAAGTGACAGCATCGTCCGAAGATGCGATTCAAAATAAATGAGATTTATCATCCGTAAAGTAAAAAATCGGAACCACTGCATCGTTCTCCGTTTTTTTTTCCGCTTTCATTAAACACACATTATGATAACCCTGGTAACGTGGCAATGGCACGATTATTTAACGTCCTAACAAACGTAGATAATTCTGCGACTCGCGTTGCAATATTCATGCTAATAATTATTATACGGCGAAACATATAAAGACGGAGTTCGAGCCAGTTTGGCCTTTCTCGTATACTACTACTGAATGCGCATTTGCGAAGTGGTCGCAGACAAATGAGCGAGACGTCGGAGCGGCTGCTGCGGCGAGGATAGTTCGACGTTTCCATAGACAAGCAGCCTGAGCTAATTTGCATTGCGGTGGAACGTTTCGTGTTGGAGTTGGCTGCATCCGGGTAGTCATCCGCCGGCACTTCATGTCGACTCCTGAAATGTCGATACACCCGGTATGCTCGCGGCAGTACGCGAAACTAATAACCGGGCAGAGAGTTTCAAGAGAATGATCTGCTGTTCAGTTACGTGTTCCTTAGACGAGTGTGTGATAGTGCTTTACACCGCGAATGCATACATTTCAAAAAGATTCGACCTACATCCATACATTATATCATTTTGGCTCTGGAATTAAACTTTCTGCTACAGATAAAAAGATATCTAGGTATATCATACATCTCTCGCGTTTGAAAAGTTTGGAAGTTTCCAAGTCGGAGGGTCAAAGCGTCTGGTACGTGATAACGCGAAGTTTAACATGGTCCTGAATTAATTATTAATTCTCCGTAATTTAGGTGATCGCTACGTTAAGATAATTATAGCGTACTCTGATTGATCGTGAAACTTCAACTCCGCAAAATTATTTTTCAAAAAACTAATAAATTTAGAAAGTGGAAATAGAGGTGAACAATCCGCTGATTTAATCGCAGAATTTGCCGTGAGAATTCCTCGCGTTTATTCCAGGACAGCTTGCATGGTACAGAGTGCCTCATGGAAGAACGTCGAGCTTTATTTCCTTACGGAGAGTAAATCTAACGCAAGTACAGACGCGAGCTCGCGCGACTGTTTCCGAAGACGATTAAACTTCATAAGCGGACCGTTCCTTACGTCTGTCGGGCAGGCGACAAATCCTCAGATTAAATCAAACGCGATTCGCGTCTCGCGCAGTCCAGAGAGAGGAAAATCCAATCTGGAAAGCGGGAAAGGCGAGATTCTAAAGGCGCGTGCGGAGGTAGCTGCCTTAAATGGAAAACGAATCACTCGGAAAACTTTCAGTACGCGGGGCATCGAACAGGTCGGGCATGCCAAAGCGAGGAAGTTCGCCGTTTATTCTGCCAGGCTTAATAATTTATTGCAGGGGCAGGTACGCGTCGGTGAATTCGAGGCAAATTTTTCGACGAGGAGCGAAGGGCGAGACTTGCGTTTATGCCATGCACGTGGCAACCTGAAAAGCCGCGTAGTAACGATCGAAATACGACGACAATGCATCACGTTTCATCGTCGTCCTCATCCTTTCCCGAGTGAGTCGGCACGAGATCTCGCACGATAACGGAGGAACACAATGCTTCCATTATGACGGGGGAAAAACGAATTTAGAAAAGTTTCTGCGATGCATCAGGTGTTTGACTTCTCGGTGGCTTCGAGGACGAAATTACACGGTTAAATTTGTTCTGCAAAAATTCTGTTTTACGTGATAAACTCACAGACCCTCATTCGACACAGAAATATTTTATACAATAACACACTTTCTAAATAAAAGGCAAAAACAATAATTGGAAATATCCTGTTGATAATAAAATTATTGATGATAAATCGGTCTTTCTAATTCGAAAATTAAGGAAACCATTAGATTTAAAAATGAATTTAAAGTAACTGAAACCATAATAGCTAAAAAAGTCAATTCCAGCTGTCTATAAGATCATCTATCATCAATTTTAATTATCTTTTTGATTGCATTATATAAACGAACAAGCTAGATAACAATGCCAATGATATATAATTATACAAAAATATATACAATAACAGAACGTTTTGACTTGAAATAAAGTTATCTTTAGTCTTGGTTAATAAACGATTCTAGAATATTGTTTCTATCAGCTAATATTTAAATCTTGAAAACCGCATGCAATCCGTCATAATGCCGTGATTCATCTCGTCGTTATGCGTCCAAAAACATAGCTGTAAAATTTTAAAGTCACGATAGTAGCTGTCTATTACATTGTTAATCCAATCAGATGTGTCAAGGATTTTTAAACCGTTATAGTTATTGTCATGTATAAAATAATGGAAATCCAGTAAGTTAAAATGCAATAATAATGTAAATTTTTAACACGTAAAATAAAAGAATAAAACAAATCTAATATGAAAACAATAACATAAAAAGAATAAATACATGTGTAAATAATAAATAATAAAAACTCGTAGCATGAAGTAGAATTGTTATATAAAAATAATTAGTACCTAGAAGATCAAATCACCAACATTAAACGAAAAAGCAAGCCGTCTCTCCAATTTAGCTAATCACATGATTTTGTCACACTCCACATATTTACATTGTTTTTTGCTCTTTGTTTAGAAAGTGTGTTATTGAAAAACAGCACGAACATTATTTATATTAATTATTGTATTTTATATAATGCGGTCAAAAAAAGTATGATTACAAAACTGATGCCTCTTAATTAATTGACTCTTTTAGCTATTATGACTTCAGTTGCTTTAGGTTCAGTTTTTAACCCTTAGAGGGCCGGTATGACGCATATATGCGTCCGAAAATGAACCATTGTAGAACACATTTTTTGAAACGAATAATTATTAAGAATGATTAATAATTATTTAAAAAAATAATCAGCAATAATTAATAATAATTATTATTAATAATAATTATATTATTAATTATTATTGCACATAAGCATGTAGTTACATTATAAAAATTTAAAATGAACTAAATATTGCTGTTTCTTCTATTCAATTTTGATTTTGAAGATATTCGCATTCGTATGAGAGCGAATACTTACATCTCTTGAAATCAGGATTTTTCATATTTTATCGATCAAAGAGCTCGAATTTCACAATTTTGACTCCAGAATCGTAATCAGTGACCCAAAAAACCTATGTATATACTTTTCCATGCGTATAGAATAGTTTTTTCAATTTTAAAAAATTTAACATGGGGCATTACCGTGCCGGACCGGCATGACGCATATATGCGTCACTCTCTGACTGGCAAACATTTAGTCTTAGTTTGGGTGAAAGTTGAAGACCTTTCATCACTTTTTCATACAAATAATGCGATTTGAAAATTTCTAAAATCCCGGCCCTCTAAGGGTTAATCTAATGGCTTCCTTAATTTTTGAATTAGAAAAACTGATTTATCATATAATTTTATTATCAACAGGATATTTTCAATTATTGAAGATTATATCCCACTGCAGTAATGCCGATTTATTTACGTCGCATGTTGCACGTGATAAATTGCCTTCAACGTCTTAATGCAACACGATAATTCAATCAACCTAAGGCATGTTTTTAGATTAAAAGTTTATGAGCGAGTGAACTATGGAGTTTCAGGAATGTCGTTCGTGCGTAAGTATGCAGTTGACGCAAAACCATCAAGAGATATGAGCTATAAGCATAAAAGTCTTTGCAAAAAAAAAATACGAATGCGCGCAGCCTTATCTCTGCTATTCTTTACACAACATTGTGTGTAGTGTCCGACCGAAACAAGATTTTGAAGCCGAAACCACACACAAAACCGAAACTTTTTTCTATTTAAGTTCAATAAATGTTTATGCTTCGGATTTAGGTTTAGATTATTAATTTACATAATAATGACATCATAATGATATAATAGTAGCTTATTGTAAAATCTTTATTCACATATTTTATTTGCTATCAATCAATTTGAAGAATAAACATATTAAACATCTAAACCTAAAATCAACTAATATATTGATTAGTTAACAGTCTCAATAATTTGTCAATAACAATTACTTATAACTAAAATGAAACATATTACTGTACGTTTAACACATTGACCACCAACATTTATATAAGGTGATCGGTTTATTGATTGTATGAATGATGCCTAACATACTGGTTTCGGTTCATATTGAATTCACATCTGTGATATGATAACGTTATATATTTATTCTTTAACATTGTATAAGTGAAGCAATTTATTTATGTAATTTTAATGTTTTTCGCGTGCTGATGAAGACTCTGTGAAGTCGAAACGTACATATGCATTCATCCGGAATAAATTTCGTTATATCTATTTGATTATTTTTAAAGTCATCTTCTGATAGCTCGTTCATTGACTTATCAGTTTGTTTATCCTATTACTTGTTATTATTTATAACGAGCGGTTTATGTTTTTCTTATGAAACATATTAATTACTTGTGTTAAAATAAAGACTTTCAGTTATATAAACGTTGCCAAATAGAATTGAAAACGCTTTAAAAAAAAAAACAAAAAATAAACTTTTTTAAACAGAAAATATTCTAAAAATATCCTATTTGAACAACAAAAGATAACATAATACAATTTTTTTGTATTTTAATACTTAATTTTTTGTGTTTAATTTTTTATATCTAGTAATAATTGTAAATAAATCTTGTAAATAAATCTTATAGCTAATAATTGATTAGTAATATGACTTAGAATCATTTTGTTTCATTATTTATAATTTGTTAATAGTCAAAATTAAACAATCTAATGTTATATATTAAAAATAAAAGTTTTTCTGTAATTTCTCCAAGCAGATCACTACGTCTATCAGCAAAGATTTGTCCTGCGGCACTAGAGTTGCTCACTTGCAACACTTGGGTGCGACAAAAGTAAACCAAGACGCGTCGAGCGTAGTTTCGACGGTAGTCGAAAGGCCATTTTTTAACCAAAACCGAAATTTAGTCGAAATTCGTTTTTTGGACCAGCCAAAACCGAAACCGAAATCGAATCTTCGGTCGGACACTAATAGTGTGCTTATCTACCTTGGTATTTCGTAATATCGCGATTTATCTGGGATTCATGTGTGAAATGACGAGAATACTCTTCGTGACGTATGTACATATATACGTGGACTTTCGAATCGTTCCCTCGGACTCTAATTAATTCGAATTATGACGGAATCGATGTAACGCGTAGCACTTTCACGTGCGTTTTATCTGTCGTTCGACACACGCGATTCATGAATAAAGGAAAAAGTTTACCTTGTCACATTTGTAATCAGATTTTAATAATTATTAAACAAATATAATATATTTCTAATTAGTACCAAGAAAAAAAGAACAAGAAATGACATCAAATTCTCGTAAATAAAAATTTAAAAAAAAGGATATCTTAAAATATCTTAAAGAAGCAAGATGCACGAAGATTGAAGATATTTCTAGGAACCCAAGATAACGAGATGATGAACGAGTTGAAAGCAACGTCAGAAAGCAACGCGGAAAGAAATTGAGTTTCATTTCTTCCATTTTTCGCAGAACAAGTACAACTATTGTCATCCGGGGAATGTATGTGTGGCCTGAATTCACACGCTATTTCGCTCTCATGCAAGTCAGACAACCACTGGCTTATAATTACACTCACCGCTCTCTGCGGACGGGTAAATGTTGAAGGCCGAATCCTTCAGCCAGGATGTGACCGCGACGTACTCTTTGACGAAAGCCGGTATCTCGCACCTTAACACTCCTGTATTACCCGCCAAGACATAGGCGTCCCGCACTTGTACCTCGTACTTCTGGCGTACCACTGAAAAAGAAAAGTTTCAGTCGCTTGAGTGTGGAATAAATGTCGGGAGGGAGAGCAAAGAAGAGCGAGGGATGAATATCGCCACATCGCTCTCTGCGACAAAAACTCTCGGGACAATGAAAAAATATGAGAAGAAAGAGAGAGAAAGAGAAGGAAGAAGAAGGTTATTGTATATTGTCGTGAAACAGGATGTCGTATTTGCGAGAATAATACCGGTGGAAAAGTGGAAAAGAATATTCCGGCCCCAGAATAGAGAGCTTCCTTCCTCCGACGTGCAGCAACGTTGCGACGTTTCATTCATTTGGGATTCATCGTTTTAATCCTGACAATTTTGGCGATACCGGGCAGACTCGGTCTGAGAGATTCTCCGGCAAAATTTACTCTTCGTGATGGACCTCTCATCGTGTCAACGATCGCGATGCACGTTAATCTTTCCGCAGAGGTGAAGACGAAGATGAGGAAGCAGAGAGGCTCGGATATTATGGTTTAAGGAGATGGTAAGAATGGTATGTGTCACGTGACGATATATCGAAGCTGTTCTGTAAGCAATGTCGGATTCGAGTGATGAATATTCCCCTTCCGGCGAGCTTCCGGGATCGGAAGACGACCGTTTCTACTGTCCGCATGATTAATAATATCGCCTATTTCGTGCGGGAAACGTATGCTTGTCTCTAGACAAAGCTAAAATCGATTTTCCCTTCAGTAAAATTTTACCCTATTTTCAAAACTGCCGACAAATTATGATTAATTAAAGATAATTAAGTAAAGAAGAAGCTCTTATACTGTAAATAATACTGACCCGACTATAGTTTTTAATAAATAATTGTTTATTTAAATTTGTTAAAAATTTGTAAATTATTTAAATTTAGATAATTAAATTTGTTAAGTAATTAAATTTATAAATTTTATAGTAGAAATAAATTCTCAAACAGTCGCGCATAATTAACAGTACGAATTTAACTTAAATATTAATTAACGGTATTAATTAACGGTATATTAACAGTAAAAAATTTTGCAACGAAAATATTTAATCATCTTAAGGTTCTTTCGATATCATTATTCCTAAAAGTATTTAATCTAATATGTACAGATGTAACCTTTGTCAGAGATACGTAATGTGGATTCACATTGCATTTATTACTCATATTCATTCTATTTACTAGCAAGTTTTCAATATTCTATCACTAAAATAACATCCTAAAGAAGACTCGGCGAGACAACGCAAAAAGGCGTATTATTAATGTTGAAGTTCAGCACTTCGCTTTCCATCGACTTCATTGTTCCCGCAAATACTGGCGACTCTTCAAGACAGTTTCGGTAATTAACGCTCAAATTTTTATGATATCTTCGCGCGCGTGTCGCCCCTTTCAACGCATAATCCACCCTTCAATTTTCACTCCAGCGGAATTTTCTTTCGACAGATGGAAAATTTCCGATTCACTAAATGCGATAAGCGATTCTTGGCGGCACTTTCTTGGTGTGATTCTTAAACTGGAAGGAAGAAATCGCGCGATCGTTTGTCACGCGTACCTTGGGTGGCTAAGGAATGTGTCGATCGATCGGTACATTCTTCGTAAAATTACTGATCTTTCATCCGCAAAATTCGTTCAACGATATCTCAACGTGGATTTCTTCCAGCCATGAGTTTTCGTACCGTGTCTGACCGAAATATATTGCGGTCTGTTTCTACTTACGCGCGGTGATAAATTTCGCGCGGCTAATTAAGAAGAATTACACTGTGGAGCTATAAAAACCGCGTCGGCTGTAAAATATTACACGCGGTTACAAAAATTACAAGTATTGCATTCTATTAAGTGCAATTAACGGTGGCAAATTACAGGTTTTTTGCGCGTTTTTGAAGAAAAATAGAATTTATGTGTCTAGTCTCTAATTAACATCATAAAATTACGATACTTAAATATATTAATGTTTAATATATAATATATACATATAACCGTGTTTTGTAAATTTTTATACCTTCTCTCTCTCCGATCTATGTGTCTCTAATTAACATCATAAAATTACGATACTTAAATATATTAATGTTAAATATATAATATATATAACTCTCTCTCTTTTAGTAAATTTTTACACCTTCTCTCTCTCTCTCTTTCTCTATCCGATCTGCAGCTTTTATTTTTTTTATCAGTACTTGCATAAATGCAGCTTGCGTACTTTGGCGAGTCTTGATCTTGGCGCAGGTTGTTAGCTATAAGCGAGTGTGAGTTTAGTGCCATCCATTTACCACGGCGGCGACGGCAGATGTGGGGGAAAAGCGAGTGGAAAAGAGGAGGGCTCTCGCGATAAATGTAGTTGGCTTGGCTCTGCCCGAGCGCACGATCATTCTTGCCACCCTCCGGCGCACGAAGTCGTGGGTTTAAAACGTCATTCCGGAGAAACGGTCGATTACATTTAGCTCGGCGGAGGCGGGAACCTCAGGAAGGACGGCACGATCTGATAATGCCAAAGACTGTTGATTTTCCACCGGCGTGTACCTCGTGAGGCATTCGAAACGCGCAAAATTGATCGTCCAACCTTCAACTTTGCAACGAATTACTACTTCACCGTCTCGGGTATTGACGTTAAATACATCTGGGAAGTAAGCGCTCAACGAGATTGCAGATAACGAATTTTCACGACGGCGAAACGCGCCAATCAATTGTTGTCGTGCCTGAAAATTGCGGAAATTTCGGTCGACGTTGAGAGAATTTAATGTGTGATATTTCGACGACGATTTCGATAAAATTTGCTATTTTCTGCGGTTACAAACTATAAATATATCGTATCAATATGGATGCAAATATGAGTAACCTAGATTTATAGTAAACATATGAATTGTTAATATAGATCTTATTATTAGGAATAGAATGCCGGACGATTTGAGATTTCAGCAGAGGTGTCACGTACGGAAACGTCACAGAAAAAAAATTTGACTGACATTGGCACATCTTGAAACGCGGACTACTCTCGCGAGATTTACTACTGAATCTAGGATTTTCAAATTGCGACATGTTTATGGCGCGTGAAACTTCGGTGCTCTCGAGGAGTTATGTGTTCCGCAACTTTCCCGTGTAATTTTAACACGTCGAGGGTCTCTCTGGATATCGTTATTTTCACCACGTTATTTGGCGTAGACCGTGCTTTCATGAAGCAGCCATCAAAGACTAATTGCGTAATTGTTCAAATATTCATTTTGTCATCTGGATAACTACTTAAGTTTTACTGTTGGCAAATTTAAAGTCGGAGTATTCTTTACTAAAGATTCACAATCAAGAAACGATCAAAATTAAGCAAAAATTAATAGTATTAAAATTTGAATATATTGAAAATCAAAAGTAACGTAACTTAGATGATTGGAGTTAGCGATTTTTGACTTGAGCGGAAATCCAAGGTTGCACGTGAAGCTCGTAAAGTTGCATGTCACATTATCGTCGATAGTCTGTCTCGTCTTTTTTCCATCGCCGTACGTACGGCGAGCAGGCGCTAAGGGATGTGAAGGATCAATCGGGCGGAAGGAAGCGAGAGACCGAGGGAGTCGGCGAGAAATAAAAGGAGCTGCTTTCTCTCTTACCGGCCTTCACCGTGATTTCACGGCCGAGCACCTTGCCGACGCTATTCGACGCCTGGCACCGATAGACGGCCGAGTGTACGTCGTGCCGGTAGCTCTCCGCGCCGAATGGCAGGAAGTACATGGAGCCATTCACCAGCATCTCACGGATGTTCGGTATCGGCAGGACCGGCGAGCCGTCGCCCATCAGCCAGTCGATCCTCGGCGAAGGACTGCCGTGGGCCGAGCAGTGGATCATTGCCCCAGTGTCGTTCGAGAACTCCACGCTCGAGCGCGGCTCTGAGATCAGCACCGGCCCTTGGCTGTCCAACACCACTCCTCGTCCTGGAACAGAAAGGGCAAAACATGTTAGAAAGAAGCGTGCAAAGGTTGTTAAGTAAACTGTTTTCGGAAATATACAGCTTTGGCCAAAAGTATTGGCCATCCCTTTCAATTCTTGTAATGTAACTTCTTTTTGACTCCAACCAACTATTTTATACATTGTTGTGTATCCACATGCTAAACTGAGTAACCTAAGCAAAATGTTATATCATAAACACGCAAAAACAAATCGCGACACAATAGACGCGTTTACAATGGCAAACTTGAATTTCGCTTGTGAGTATTCAGTTTTACTGCGGACGAAGTGTGCACATTGTAGAGATGTGCGAACTATTCGGATTCGAATCGAATCGAATCGAATCTGCTAAAATTCGATTCGATTCGCATTCGAATTCCTAGGGTTCGAATACGAAGCATTTCGAACATTTCGAATCGAAAATCATTTAACAAATCACGCACGTATGTGAATTTTCAAACTCATTCAAACTCAAATCAATTTTTCTTTTGTACTTTTAAGTTTTGCATAATTTTGCATTATGTATTGTTACGTATTTTTAATTTCTTAGTTAGTATGAGTTTTAAAAATTTAGTTGCTTCTTTTATTTTTGTTTATTTTTAATATTTTATCTAAAGGTAATTTTTTTATATTAGATACGAATTGTGCGTATCCTTAAAATAAAGAAAAATTTTTATTTTATTTATTAAAAATTTTTATTTTGTAATTTTAATTTTTGCATAATTTTGTATTATGTATTCAATACATAATATCCAATACATTGTATTGGTACTTTAATTTCTTAGTATAATAGAAAATTGTATTAAGATTATTATATTAATATGTGATATTATGAATAATCATATGTAATGGTATCAATAAATTTTCTTTGCACATGCTGTGGACTTTATCGATGTAACAGGTTTCATTAATTTTTATTATTAAGTTACGATTCAAATATATACGGAAAAAATATCTTTATAAAATGTAATATTTAAATTAAATAATATAATACTTATAGTTATCAAACATTAATTACAAGAACCATAGTTTTTTTTTATTTAATTCGATTTACTTCGATTCGCTTCGATTTAGTTTGATTCGAATTAATTCGATTCGGTTCGACAAAAATTTCTTGATTCGGTTCGATTCGTTTCGACATAAAAAATCTTTGATTCGCACATCTCTAGCACATTGCTCAATAAGCTTTAACTATGGCTTACTCTAAAGAATAATATTTTTTTCTACAACAATGCCAAAAACGAATTGGATTTAGCTAAACGTTTGAAAATACAATTACTGTTTGAGGAAGGAAAAAATAAAACACAAATCGCAAAAATGGTAAAATGTCCTCACAGTACTGTGAGATACACCATAAACCGTTATAAAAAGATCACAAGTCATGAAAACTTAAAAAGAATCGAGGTTTCACATAGGTGGCAAATACTTTTGGCCAAGGCTGTAATTTCGTACGTGATCTTACCTAAATGTCCGTTTAGGAGAGAGAAATCAATGAAACTAAGTGTTTAAAATGTCATAACTCGATATATCCGATTACCTTTGATCATTTTACAATAATCTGACAAATTTAAACGTTAAAAAGAAATACAAAGCGCGCGTTAAAGAGGACACGGCGTTTTAATTACATGAAACTCAATAATGTCAATAAAATAAACACTACCGTTTGTATTTTTAATTGCATTGCAAAATTAATAATAAATACGTTTGTATTCATTTTAGTTATTTTTTTTCACTGTCTAGAAACGTTTGAGAAAAGGTCGAAAAGTACCAATTTAAATTGTTTTAAATTTACTATATATTTATTCGCTACGTGATAAATCGAATTTTTAAAAATCGATATCTGTGATTCGTGATATATATGTATCAAGCTCATTGTTATCAGAATAGGAATAAGAGTATCAATAGATGTCCTCTAACGTAGCCAATTTTATATTTAATCTTTTGCAAAATTTTGAATGATTCCTATCGAGATACTAAAAACTTACAAAGAGTTATAAAGAGGCAAATATTTTTGTAAAATAAGTAAAATATTAAACTGACACGTGTTTGTCACGTTTGTCAGATAAGGTTTGTCAGATAAAGTTGTCAAATAAAATTTTAGAATTGAAACAAAATATTGTTTCAGTACATATTCTTTCTCTTTCTATCAAAAGAGAAAATTTTCGATTTCTTTTCAAAGAACCTTAGAGTTTTCTTCATTTAACCCCCCTGCGTATTCAATTCCCCTGACTTTTCCGGTCCAAAATGCACCGAAAATTTGACGCATTATTTCGTTAGGGGGGAGGTGTACTTTTATTTTTTATTGAGTGCTAAAACCGAATTTTTTGGTTTTTTAAAAAAATTCAAAATGGCGGACCCAATATGGCGTCATTTTACGAAAATTGCGCCTATAATGTTGATTTTACGGGCTGTTATCTAACTATTAAGTTTAAAATCCAATTATTTTGTGTCATGAGTCTTAAATAATTAATTTTGAATGAAATATTAACAATTTTGAAAATGGCTAATCCTATTTAGTCATTTATAATTTTTTATTAAAATTTCAAAAAAACATTTCAAAACAATTTAAACAAATCTAAAAAATAATTTAAAAAAAAAAAAAAAATTTTTTTTTAATTTAAAAAAAATATTAAAAAATAAAAGTTATACAGAAATAATAAATGGGATATCAAATGAAAATAAAGTATAACTATAAAATTTTTTTTTGGTGTATTCTAATCTGGTTGTTATCGTAAAGCGTGAGTTTTTTAGTCGGTAAAAATCCGACACTACTACTTGTAAGTAGGTACCCATTACTATTTCGTGTCTTTTGAAGATTTTTCTCACAGTAAAAAACAAAAAAAAAAAATTAGAAAATGCAACCCACTATTTTGTACACAAAGACGTAGCAAATTTTTGATCGCCATCTTGTATTTGCTGTTTTTGAACTCATATTTGAATTTAACAATATCAGAAACCTCCCCAGTATCCACTTTTAAGTCAAATTAATAAAAAAATAAAATTTATTACTTTTTATTTAAAAAAAGAGCAATTTCCCGGCCGCCATCTTGAATTTTCATTTTCTTGATCTTATATTTAATTTTAGTGACGTTAAAAATCGAAAAGTTATTATTTTATTTAATTTTAAATTGTATATAAAAGGCTATATTTAAATCTTTAAGTTTATAAAGTTCTCCTGAATTGCAAAATTTTCACGATTTTCTGAGTAATTTTTCACAAGAAGGATAATAAATTCAATAATATAAATGCATTTACCTTCATCCCCAATCCATAAGCTTTAATTTGAGAGGTCAAACATGTTATAAAAGTGATCCTATCAAAAGTTATCCATGAAAGTCTTACCCCGAGTATACTCGGGACAGCGCAAAAACGACAATTTCGAAACCCCGAGTATTCTCGGGACTGCACTCAAGGGGGTTAATACTTTTATAAATTTAAATAGACTTTAATAAAATGGAAAAACGCAAACATTACAACAATTTAACACGTACATGCACGCGCACACACACACTCATATAAAAGCGTTTATTTTTAAATTCGAGTGGACTTTACTTCTTCGGAACTTCAATATGGCACTTAAAGACTAGGATACATTTACTACTTTTCAAGTTTGCCGTCTGCTTTCCGTCGCAAAATCTTACTTTCACGAAGGAATGCGCATCAAAATCGTTTCTCTCTTGCTGCGGGAATAATCTCGCATAGTTTACAGTGGAAAGTGCATTGCAGCGCAATGGAGAAACAATTTCCCATAAATCTCCGCCAATTTTTACACGACTGAGAAGACGAGAAATGTTTCACCACGAAGCCGAGATACGATGGTTTACGCAACATTTAGGAGGTATTCAGAGTAAGGAATTTAGACTGCAAAGTACGCAAAAGGGATGCGATACGTGATGTAGAAAATGCGATGCGTAGCATACGGGTATTACAGTGGAAAATGTACCAAGACGATGCTACGATTTTAAAAAGCGTATGCTCGAGAAAACCATCCATCCGAGATACAGCAATAATGTCGATTCAAGTCGTTCTCCATCTGCATCGAATATCGAATCACGCGGATTTGATAGGACAATCTATGCTCCATCCTCGATACAAGAAACAGTACTCCATGAAGAATTCACAAATGATTGTCTGAGAAAATTATTTATCCTATTCCTATTTTTAAACGCGAACATTTTATTCTTTCCTAGAAGTCTATTTCAAATTATTATAAAAATATTTAAAAAAATATTAAAAATTTAATTTAAAATATTAAAAGAAAAATCTATTTTAATTTTAATTAATATAAATTTTAGAATCTGGAAGACTTGAAAATACCAAAAAGTAAATTCAGAATTATTGGGTGTATCGACAAGTAGAGGAAATAAGATTGCGGCTCCACAACATAGAAGACGTCGATTTATTCGAAGCGAGATAATGTCGGCACGATAAAAAGAAAAGGACAAAATTATCCGATTTTCATATTATGTTAAAAGGGAGTGCAGGTCGGCGAATCCTAGACGGAAAGATTCCTCTCTCGGGTATCGAGAATAAAAATGCCGTGGAAGAGGGATCTAACGGATTGATCACTTCAGTTACGGTTACGGATTCGAGCAAGCCGTCTTTTCATCGGCAATAAAACGTATATCGCGCTCGACGATGCGCACACCCACCGTGTGTCCTCTTTCACTGCAAAGCTTCCTGCTGTCGAACCAAAAAGTATCCGTCTTGGATAGATAATACAACGAAGTTATTAACTCGCCATGACACGATTCGCATTAACATCAACAAATTTGTTATTTAAATTTAAATAAAGAAATCCGTGGTACTCGAGAATGTAATAGCTGTGACAAACTTGTAACATCTTCTATGAATGTTCGATTGTTTAGGAAATAATCGATATTATGACATATTAACAAATAATAAGGCAAAATTTTGATTTTACATTTACATTTGCAAAGTGATACATGGAATCAATTATCTCAATTATACGATTATTTTTATCTCTTAAATATTTGCTGACGCATTGTAAACAATGCCACAAATTATCACTTTTAATATATTATAATTAAATACTACAATTTAATAATAACTAAAAGATATTATCAAAAGGCATTAACAAAGTTCAGCTTAATTTGGTTTCAAATTAAAATTTTAATAAAAGATAACATTTCATCATTCCGAGAATCGTATCGATTTCTTAATCATTTATAAAGCAAAATTATTATTGCATATAAAATTTTTGTTATAAAATAACTTATAAAAAAATATATGCAAAGAAATTTATATGCAAAGAAGAGAATTCGATGAAATTGTTACTCGATTCGGCACCAATCTACCGTTTCTTCCAATAAAAAAAGGAATGATAAAAGCACGCGTACACATGTTTGACAACCGGACGTATCCTGCTTCGTCTCGTACGATCGCTGCATTTTCCTATTCCTCCTTCCTTCACCCCCATCGCCTGCTTGCTCTCGGCGGTGGAAATCTGATAGAGGATCTCCGCCGCAGCTGATGCCAGCACTTCCGCAGCTTTGTCCCCCGGAACTCCGGAACCTTGTTTTCTGGCGATCGGCGAGGTTTGTGCCTGGGAGAACGGGCTCAAACGAGACAGAGGCCGCGACAAAGATAGAAAGAGAAAGAGAGCGCAAGAGGTACCTGCCGAGATCGGTGCATTATGCATGAACGGTAGTTTGATAACCTGGACGTCGTTTTGCCCAGAGAACGTCGGGATACAGTACGTCACGTGTACGCGTACACGCACCCATACAGGACGACGTTTATGCACGGCGTTTCCTGCATTCTACGGCCTCGATGCACCTGCGTCACCCCGGCTTATAGCTATACACCGGCACATCGTCTGTATGTCGCGTTTATACACGCGCCATCTCGCATGCCCCATTCCCTTTCTCTCTCCCTTTTCCTTCCCTCCTGCTGTCTCTTCTCGGATATCACCTTGTCCTCCACATCCCTGCAACGATACCGCCCGTCTCTGCGGCGCGAGCGACTTCCTACGACGCGTAACGAACAATAGTGGAAAACTCGGTGGCCTATGGTCGATGCTAACGAACTTTCGCTTCGTTAACGGGGAATTTGCGTGGGAATCGCTAGTCGTGCCAATTCGACTTTGCTGAAAACGCGTATTCACACCTGAACGTTGCGGTCGCAGCTTCAAGGAATTATTTGTATGATGTACAGATAAGCTCCTGTATAAACTATGCATACTGCGTAATAAAAGTAGAACTTTATTGTTTGCCACTATCTCTCTCTCACTCGATAAAATTGTAATTAATTAAGTGAAAAACACACATCATCGTACAATTTTTAAAACATATAATTATAAATTGTTAAAAAGGAATTTATTACTTCACGGCTTTAAATTAATTAAATTATAATTTATTATAATTTTATTTTTGTATTATTATAATTAATTAATAATTAATTTCTCACAACTCCAGGTTCCTTCACCAGGAATCCTGGCTGAGAGGATATTTTTCGCAATAAATTCTTTACAGAAATTTTAAATATGATACTTATTAATATCGAAAATTAAATCATTATTTTAATTTTTTAAAAATATATTTACTTTTAATTGATTTAAGATACGTGGATTTTACTTCTCAAAATGTGATGCTGTGTTTTAAGACCGACAAAGAATCGGCACGCAGTCTATCGAATTGTGAGAAAATATTAGTACGGATACTTCAAATTATGTGTCTAAAAATAAACAGGAAGTACAAAATTATAAAGAAAAGTGTTAACATTCATTTCTCTTGTTGTCAGAAAAATATTTTCTTGTATCATACGTGTGCATATCATGTAAAACAGCTCGGAAGAACACCCCGGAGAAAGCGCATAACTTCCTTCAGCTAGCAAACATCAAAGAACCGCCGTGAGCAAGGAAATATGATATAATCTGACTGACGTAACGTTTGCACAACTAAATATCCGGAGTACAAACGTTTCCATTCCATTGTCCTCGGCGACATTTTTCTAAGCGACGGTGGTAGCAACGACAGGGCAATGTTTGCCAAGTTTAACGTCTCTATTCCCTTTCCGCGAGTCACCTGAAATGTTCGTATACTGTAATTCGAATGCGCCATTCCGCGCTTGCATTGACCATCTTGATGTCGCGCTTGAAAAGCATACGAATACATCCCGTATATTATAAGTATATATAAGTTAAGGATGTTCTGGATCTGGACAGTTCCAAATAAAAGTTACTTTAATTTAAAATTGATGGAATTATATACCTTTTCTTGGTTTAAGATATGCACTACATGTATTCTTATTGTAAAGCACTTAACCGATTAACTGGCAGTGAATCATATATGTACATAAAAAATTCGTGCCAAAACTGGCAGTGGATCATATATGTACATTTACAAATAACTTCAAAAATTTTTTAACGATTTAGACCAAACTTGGTATACAATGGTTTTTGGAGGCGCTGAATCCAAATCTAGCATCAAAATTACAAAATTCAATATGGCGAACTCAACATGGCGTCCTTAACCCCGAATATAACGGACAAACATTTTTAATTTGCTAGATTCTGGACTGAAAACTGTACTTCTGGGAGTTTTTGGGGTCACTAATAACGAATCTGAAATCAGATTTTGAAAATTCAATATGGCAGATCTAAAAAAAAAAGAAAAAACACTATATGTCACTGTGTTTTCTCTCTTTAATTAAAAAAAAACACTGAAACAAAAAGAAAAAAACACTGTGTAACACTGTGTTTTCTCTCTTTAATTTGTATTTTATGGTTTAAAAGTTTGTTTTGATAAAATTGGAAAATTTCACCCCCAACCCTTATATTTCATCCCAACCCTTATTTTTTACCCTTAGAAAGCTATAAATCTACTAAATAACATTTGATATGAAATCAGCGACTCAAAAAAACCCTAGAAATTGAATTTCGTGTATTTTCATATACAGTTTAATGCTACCAATTTTGGCATGAAAACTGGAAAAAACCTTGCCAGTTAATCGGTTAAATACTAGCTAATATGACATCTGACATTGCAAATGAATATGTGTATATTGTGCGATGTGTGAATTTTGTGAGTGTCAGCAAAAAAACTTTTATCGAATTATACCAACAGAGAAGAAATGAAAAAGTCTATCGTATAATATTTAATGCGTACCAAACACCGAATCTTACTTAAAATACATAAAATGTGAAAAAATATGATAACATAATAATCAGGAGTATATCGTAGCACATTTTTGAAATTTTGCATCATTTTTCGTTAATAACTCGAGAATGAATTAATGAATCGATAGTAACTTTTTTAGAAATACTGCTTAATATTTAATTGATATAAACAAGGTTTCAGACAATGTCCAAGTAGAACAGAAAGTACAAAATATAATGTTAATTTGACGTCATATAGACCAAAATGATATAAATTGATAAAAAACGTGAAACTGACTTTATTTTGACTATCAGTTCTACTTTTGGATGATGCTTCTTTACAATTTCGTTTATATAAGTAACAAATGTGGTTACTGTCCATAAAAATCCATGCAAAATTAAATATGCAAATAAAAGTTGAACTCGTGAACCGATCAAAGAACCAGATTTTGCATACGAGTTCAAATAATAAATAGAAACAATCCATTAAATTTTCAGGTCATTGTCAATATTAGTTAGCACCAGATCATCTTTAAGTATCCCAGTTGAACATGTCCTAATAATTGAACATAATAAAACACTGAATTTAATGTTTCTAAATCCAAAAAAAGCTTTTAAAATTTTGTTAGAAAATATACCAATTTAAAGTATTATTTTAACGAACAATCGTTAAGCCTGCATTATTAAGACGTGTATACTATTTTATTAACAATTACTTATTAATAAAAATGTAAAAATAATTTTCGTATTTTCTTATTCAGTCATTGGAATATTTGTTGTGCGACACGCTTGCGTAAGTCTCGCACCTTTAACTATGCAACGAAGAAGGAACGCGATTCGCTCGATCATAATGAATTCCGTCTCCGCGCTCTGAAAATTGCGATCGGCTTGGAGTACGAGCGTTCTCCGACACGAATAAAAATCCAATTAAGCCGGTGGATTAAACTGCGGCATCTGCGACCTTCTGTAATCGTTCGATTGCGCTTCCCATTCTGCGTACGTGCATCTTGCAATCAATCCTATAGCGAACTCGCAAATTACTTAATTTTATTACAGTTTTTCTGGATATAAATGCAATATATGTATAAGTGCCAATCGGACGCATCTCCTTATATCCTTTTGATCTTACGTCGAGTTGAACTCAACATAAAGCATTGCGATAGTCTAACCTATTGCATAATCCTTTAATTATTTCGAATCCGTACGCGATTGTGATTGGTAAACTATATTGGAATCTCCATAAATTCCTTTAAGTAATAAAAATTCGTCGATTCATGTTAGTCGATTAGGTGAAGGACGAAATCCTCTTGAGCCTCGCTAATTTGCGAAAATATTTTGATACTGCAAAGGGTTAAAATTTCTCGAGCATTCATGTATATACAAAATTTTTGAAGGTCGAAGGTCCAATGCAATTTGGAAATGAAATATTTTCGTCACTATTCGCGCATTAGGTGCGCATTGGACGTTGCCATGTCTGCCAAGCGCAACGCAGCCTACCACATCGGCATACAATAATGCACCATTGTTATGCGCACCGCATTTACATATACGCAATTTCGCACGCTCCAGCTCACCCCCTCGATCACCCACCCTTCTACCCACCACCCATTCGTACCGCGTTCGATGCTCTCACATGACATCGGGCAATCTCGCATTTACATTTACGCGAGAATCGTGAGAAGCGAGAAAATAAACGAGCACAACAATAATCGAATCCCCGCGCCGTTTATGTCTCCGATTCCATTTCTAACACGATCCAAGAGCAATTGTACACTAATGGAAAATTAATAATAACAAACAAATATTTTTAATGTTTCATACAAAGCACGTCACGTCGCAAATAAATCAATGCACAAGTAATGTCATTTAATTGCAGAAACATATTGATTCAAAACGCGAATAAACAATCGTTGACGTCAGCGTAAATTAATCACCATTATAAATTAATCAACGTTGATCACAATTCGTAGAAAAATTATTCTCTTCGTCCTCTCGTGTTTTTCACATGATGATCTTCAGTCATTAGCCGAGTCGAAAACCACCCGCGTTTATGCATCTGACCTAATGACCCTCGCGGCTCGGTGTATTATACCGTGATGCTACTTTCGTACACTGTCGGCATGCGGTAGTACACATTATCCACTCCATTTTCATTCGACTACGTACTACATCGATCTCGCCTTCGGCTATTTCGACCTCAGGGCGCACCATGTTTGACCTAAGGTAGACATGGTTTCATCATGTTAATACCAGAATTGTTAATTCGATACAGGATCACTGCGGCAAATTAATCTCTAGAGATAATCAATCAATGCAATATTCGTATCATTTCTCGTATCTTCGCTTTAATTGTTCGACTGGATTATTATTAGGATTGAGAAATTTTTGTAAAATATAAGCAATTTCGACGGCACGGAGCTAAAAGTTGCGACGTCTGATTCAGTCCGATTGCACCGTCGTAATGTAACGTTTAACACGAATTGCGTGCAATTTACTTCGCGATATAATTACGAGAGCGCCTCGGCGAGAATGCTTCGAGAATTGTCGCGCAAATGAATATACATCGACGCGCCGTGGATGCTGCATTCGGATGCGTACGATTTTCCCCTATTTAGACGCACGTGTACTCTCATTTCGTTCCCTTTTCGTTTCCCCGGCGTATACGCGAGATGGTCGGTGCATTCAATTCCGTTATACATGCCTCTCGTACAAGTAAATGTACTGAATAAACACGAGTTAATTAATCATAAAGTCCACGGTTGACTAATATTCACCATTTCCACCACGAAATATTAATTGACAATTAAATTCGAGCGTAACAATTTGATCTTAAAATTTAAAAATGTATTAATTATAAACTTCATTTTTCTTTATCGTAACAACTAGAGATTAAACCGTTATTTTGGTAGAAATATCATTTATCAAACTGTAATCCATCTTATTCAGTCCAGGATCTTGGTATATTGTATAGTCTATTAATATTATGTGAATGTTATACACTTTTCTCAATTAATTTCCTCACTTTTGCTTCAGAAGTGAATCTACATATTTTAAATCGATTTAATTTTCGATATTAATAGTCTTACCTTTGAAATACCTGTAAAGAATTTATTGCGGGAAATATTACCTCATAGAAATATCATTGTTTATATATACAATAGGGATATTATAACTGTCTGATGTATGTGTGTATCCATTATTCGCCAATAGGGAAAAGTACAGTTTTAAGCTGCGATTAGACTCGATTTATCACATAATTTGAACAAAGAAGAAGAAGACGGGTAATTTTCTGCAAGCTGTACATTATGTGCTCATCGCGAAAGTTTGAGTTCCGGGTGCGAGAAAGTTCCTTCGCCATATACATTGTAATTACGCCGCAGCATCATTTACACCGTAGTCACGCCGTAGTCACGTGCACCACCAACCTCTGACGCACCTTACATCTCCGGCGGCTTGTGGCTTTAATAGCCCGTAGTTTGCAGACTATAGATAATTATGAGCTAACAAAAAATGTATGATAAAGAGATCTGCATGAATCTTCTTAATGGAGATATTATGAATGAAACATTCAGAATATAAAAAAATTTACTTTTGTCCATTACCCAATGAAATTAATTCTAGTTCATTCGTACGCTTATCATCGCAGTTCATCAATAATTTTCCATCAAAACAGCTATTGCAGCATCCCTTTGTGGTCTCTTTGTAAATGTAAAGACGGTTTACCTCACACGAAACGGACGCGTGCATTGTTCACGCGGAAACGAGACGTCGTCACGCGAGCGGGATGTATACACGCTGCGTATATGTATGTGCCGATGTGCAATTATACTCGGAGCTCTCTCTTTTCCGGAGCATCAGTTCTGTACGTACATACGTATCCGGTTTCCCTGTCGCGTGATACAACGTCTACACTGCACTGCAGATGTGGATATGCATCTAGTTACATAGGACCGCGTTGACTGTGTAAACGTTGCAGCCATCGCCAGAGAGGTCGCCGCGAGGGTGGCTGCATTCTCGACGTCATGTCTCTGATTAATTACAGATGCACGCCGTCATCCACCGTTACAACGGAGGCATCGGCCTCCGAGGTATTATCACGGTACTGACGAAACCGTCAGTGACGAATTAAGGGACCGTCGTCGTCAGACGCGCCGGCTATCTATCCATCTTCTCTCTTCCGGTCGCCCTTTCTTATCCAATCCTTATCGCGCGCGTCAACGTCACCGTCGTCGTCGTCGTCGCCTTTCGATCTGATATATCGGCTAAGACGGATCATTCCCGACAGTGTCGTTCTGGAATAACGACGGGCGACGGTTTCACAAATGCAAACGTTTCACAAAGTCGAGGAATTCCGTGATTTAAAACGTAGTTTTCCGATACGTTAATTTTATTCGAAAGATATTTTAGATGGGATAAAATATATTCCAACGGAATTCATTAATTACTTTGAAGTCAATTTTTCTTTAAAAATGTATCTTTCGTATTGTGCACTGATTTCATTTCTTTATAAAACTTCTTTATAAAAGATATTTCAAAGAAATTCTTATATAGAATTTATTCAGAATTTCTCCAAATTAATTTACACACACACACACACAGTTTATAAAAACTTATCTTCTTCTTCTTAAAGTGCCATGCAGATTCCTGCGTAGACATCCTCCGTTTTCCTCTCATCATATGACCCTGTTGATAGCAGCCTGTTGGAGGGATTGGAAATCACGCATAAAAACTTAAGCTTGTCATTAAATATGAAGAATAATTTATTAATCTGTTAATGTTAAAAAATTGTTATTCAATTTTAAATATTTTCAAATATCTAGTTGAAATTGAACTTTTTTTTCACTCATCAATGAATAACAGACGTTCATTAGTCATAATATTAATTATCACAATATTTCTGCAGAAATAGTCTTCAGTTAAACTAAAGATAAATAAAGTTTATGATTACTCCTAGCTCTTTAAAATACACTATATATTTAGTGTCTAAAGGAGACAAGCGCTGAGATAAAATCTTAGGAGTGTGATTAAGCGCAGCTTCAGCCTTGTGGATTAAGTCACGGAAGGTCTGAGTAATCAGAATTTCTTATCTAGTGTTACATAGCATCGCGATATTATTTCTAGATCTGCAATGAACTATTTGCAGAACCATTCGGTTGGAGAAACCGTGTGGTACGGCAAACCTCACTGCTGGTAAATTAAAGGGCGTTAAATTGTAATTAAGATGCTATAGTCGCCGGGCACGGCTTAAATTTAAGCTACAACTACGGAATGTTGACTTAAGGAACTGTGGGGTAAATTGAGCTTCGGTTTCATGCACGTTTTCGTGCCAAATTTTCGTAAATATTATCACAGTGAAATTTTGCTCATGACTAAATAAAAACCATTAATTAAGAGAATTATTTTAAAGAAAACATGTACATACGACAAAGTTTAAATAAGCTCTGACTTTTCGTGTGTATGGAAAAAAAATATATATATATGTTCCATATAGAGGATAACTTTTGTAGCTGCAAAAATGTAAAGATTTGCAATAAAGATCAACGATTTCCAATTCTGAGAGTAGAAACATTGAAGCTAGGACCATAAAGTGTATGCCATTTGCTTCGTTATCACTTTGATCTCAATTTAACGTTTCTACCAATAACAATAACAAAGCCGTAATAGAAGTTTGAATTTTATTTTCCTTACGAGAAACAGCGTAATATGCATCGATACGAATATCTCTACGTCGAGATATTAATTTCCTAAGAATCTTTGTTCAACTTAATAAATATTACTAAATATTGGCTTCAATATCGATAATGTGTACAGTTATGCTGTTCAACTCCAGTGATCTTTAGATAAACTTGCATCGCTGAGCAATCACCGATCAAAATTCAACTAAACACGGATCGCCGATCATAGCTGGAATTAAACTAAAGTTTAACTAACGGCTAATAATAATCAAAGCGCTGTCCGCAAAAACATCGTACAATATATATACATTATGGTAAGCGATTATCTTGTATATTTGCCTCAAGGGAATATCCTGCGTTCGTTCTGCTGCTATAGAACTTTCCACATGGTGAATAATTCAATATTATGTAAAGGAATATGAATCTCTCGCTATATCGTTTCCCGCAATGTAAATGCTGATAAATCTGATTACGCTATTCCCTTTCGTGTAATTCTCCTCAATTAAATGAAAGTTTTCCCGCAAGAACTAACTTATTTTTCCTCCGCCGCGTAGCCTACCTATACTCACACCAAATATTCTTTCGGAACACACTTCTCAAATCCGTAGAAAAATATGTGCTACGTTATATCTTCATACATCGAATGATTTAAAGAGAGTTTCGATATTTCATAAAACGCTTGAAGCTTTAAAATAAAACTAGAATTTACGATTATGGTTTTCTCGATTTTTATCACGTTCATTCTTTGGCTAAGAATGTACACCATTACGTCTGGTATTTCGATGTTTACATACGAAAGAACAATTAAAAGTCATTAAATTTTTCTCGAAATTGAGATTCTTAATCGCACAACTTTCCCAATATTTGCACTCGACTTAGACTTGGATTGCACTTGTACAAAACTTCTCAGATTAGCGTCGCCCTTTGTGTCCGCGTTCTGTGTACATGTATATGAACTCGCAGTCGTAGCTGCATTGCAGATCGGCGATGTCAGCGATTAGGATTTCGGCGCGCGCTTAGAGTTTAGGAGCGTTTGATCTGGATCACGGTTAATTTCACCCTCGGTTATGGCGCACAATACCAATCGCGCTGCGACCCCGTTGCACCGGGAGATCCGATTGGTCCAACCGATTGATGCATAAGCACACTCACATACGTACACATACGCATACATCGGCAAATGCATGCAAATACACGGACACGCAGCAGTAAACTGTCGAATAGAGCCGTGAGGTGGATCAATTCACGGCGGAGCCATCGACTTCGGCGTGACGGGTTTCGTTCCAATCTCGTCAAATCCAGCGGCAGCCTGCATCACTTCATAAAAACAATACAGTGACGCCGCGCGCAGAGCGAAAAAGCGTGTGCGATTTTTCGATAGCGGCCGGCGACGCGGCTGGCCGATTTTCCGTCCCCCGAACGAACAACCGAACGAGCGAGCGAGTATCGTCGTGGAAAAGATCAGTCAGTCCGTGTAAAATCTAGTTATTCCCTCGAGCTTGAAGATTTCGCCGATACAGTACAGATAACATGCGATACGTAGAAAGTTACACTCGTTAAAAACGAAGAATAGCTGCGCGCATTTGATTTATAGTGGAATAAATCCATTTTACTCGAAAAGAGTATTTTATTTTCATGGACATTTCATATTCTGTGAGAATTGTTAATACGTTAATTTATTAACGTCGCAGTGGGCAAGTTATTTCGAATTTCTTGAATCTCTCTTGAATCTTTGCTCTTCTCTGAAATTTTCTTCCTAATTTAATTTCGTTGCTACCGCTTCGAATAGAGACACCGCAACGCAAACCGTTATTTCGTTAAATAATTTCAGTAAATTGGGATGAAACCGCGGCAAATGTTGCCTCATGAAGAATCCACGCAAAAGATTGCCCCGTGCATTTATTAACATTGCCACAACTGTATTAAAATTCCGATACTTCTCTGAAATTTAGAACGTAAACATGCTAAAACAATTACAAGAGGTATGCAACCACTCGCTGCATACACTCCATTTTATCCGTTACTCGATATAACAAATTCCGATATACACGAAATAAATATGAGTTCCGGACATTGTGTTTGAAATGAATATCTGACTTTAACGGACAGTGAGGCGGAACGATGTATCGCTTTTTCGTATTTCTACATAATCGTTAATCTCATTACTATTTCTTACAAAATGAATATAATTACATATTCTGTTCTAAAATACAATACATTTTATTATAATTGAATAAAGGATGTGCAAAAAAAACGCGCATTGGAAAACGCTTTATGGATGATACTCTCAATATGAGATAGCATTCCTAAAAAAAATGATGCCACATTACATTTGTCATAACTTTAAATCACTTTCGCAATATTGAAACTATACTATTTATACTATACTATTTATTTATACTATACTATTGAATACTATTGAATTCTCTCGAAATAGAGTACTGATATTAAACAATTTTAAATGTAGCCTTTGCGATATAATTATTCACTATATACACACCTAATTTTTATCCAAATAGTTTAATTTTGTAATCTGGGGAACTAAATGGAAATAAAGTATTTTTGGAAACCTTATAATTTGGAAACCTAATAATTATTTAACAAACGGGAATTTATAATTCCCGTTTGCAAAAAAAAAATTATAAGAATTATTCCACATTGCGTGATCAGCTCGTTCACTCATTTTATCTGACACAGTCAATCGTGAGCTCCTTACTGAAACCTCCATTTAATTTGGATGTTAGCAGGCTATGGAAGCGTGATAACGTCTAGGATCGTCTTATGCATAGAGCAGGTGACTTCGATTACACGAAACGTATGCATGCACCGTGTATTTTTTGTTCGGATGCTACGATCGAGGTTCGCTATAAAAACGCGAACAAAAAGGAGACGATAAAATTAGTCGACGTCGTCTCGATGGTTCCGCCATACGTCTGTCCGCTCGTTCATCCATCTGCACCTCCGCTCACTATCGTATGTTCCTCTAGTCTGCGCCTAGTTTCCTCTCTTTTTCTCCTCTCTCATACCAAACGTACCAATTTTCCGTCTCGATTCCGCCGATTCCCTCCGTCATTTTCTGTCCTTCTCTTTTTCTCTCTCGCGAGCGAATATATCTCCCTCAGCAGCGTCTTCATCCGACCGAATAGAAGAATCTAGCGAGACGGCAGCAATATCGGCGGAAATCGAATCGCAAAATGGAGAAAATGACTGCGAGTGCTTCTGCCCGTGTCGAAGGGGGAAGCATCAAAAAGAGAGGGTGTACCGGAGCGAAAGAAGACCTAAGAAGAACGAAAGATGAAAAAGAGAGAGAGAGCGACAGAGAGAGAGAGAATGAAGGGAGAGGACATAGAAGGAGAACAGATGGAAGTACTTCAGAGCGGATTAATCCGTTGCTTTCTACTCTTCACCCAATCAACTACCACCACTTGGCGCAGAGATGTTCGTACACGTATGAGCCGCATTATCATACCAAATCGATTTCGTGATATCGCGAAACTTAAAGCAAATGGATCACGGTATGAGAGGAATGCGTATTTTGGCGAGTCCCTTCTCTCCTTTACGCGAGAATTACGAATCTGAATCATTATCATGAACGGTTCGCAGAGGCTCTGCACGATCTGTCAATCATCTTGAAATCCTTCCCTTTTGGAAACTATGCTACGATTATGAAACGATTCCTGAGCTTCCCTCAGGATCAGGTATTCTCAGTCAGTACCCGTGTTGGAGGCAAATCCCACGAATTGCAAGCTGTCCGATTCTAGTCTCACATATTTTGCCTTTCTGTTACTGCTTGGAGTAAGTATCGTAGCGCTACGATTTATCACGTATTCTTGTTTGTCCAAAGTATTTTACCACCTCAAATTAACTTTTTTAATTCGTAACAATAAATATTTTAAAACCATCGATATCTGAAAATTATTATTAAAATAGGCACGTTCTACGGAGAGAAGGATTATATTTTTTAAATTATCTGACTTATGAATTCTCTAACAGCTTTATATATATTTGCGCAGGAATGAAATGTGTATAGACATATGTGCGTAGTAAAGTTGGATGTGCGTATCCAAGTATTTTGGATAAGCGTTAGTTAGTTAACTTGATGTTTTCCACTTCCGTTCTCGTCGTTCCGTTTGCGCTTCATGTCACGATCAAGCGAGTTCCAAAGTTTTTCGACAAGTTCGACGTTACGATGTCAACCGCAGTAAATCGAGACTGTTGCGACAAAGGCAAGTTTCCCGAACGAAGGGGAATTCGGTTTATCAACCGAACATGGAGCTTTATCTTATCGAGCCAAACATTCACTCACTCTGTCAGTGTAATAAAATAAATTATCGTGTATAGATAGATTTTACAATTAATCTCAATCTTAAAATAATTATACTTGACATTTTAGATATTTCTTAAGAAAGAAAGAGGATTTGAAAGAAATTATAAATATATCACGAAACGCTTGACGAACAGGAGAGATAGCATCGAGGAGAGATAGCATCTGCCGAACGCTTCGGAAAATCGCCTGAGAGTCGATGGAAAGACACAATGCGGCTAATCCTCTCTCAGAATTCTTTGTTTTAAGGGCGAAACATCTTCGAGACAGCAAGAGAAGGAAAAAAGTTGTGCGCGTTGTGCGGAAGAGGAAGCATTTGACGACATCGTTGGGTCGTTCTTCCGTAAACTGCTTAGCAGCAAATAGTGGCTTTAAGTCCTTCCACTGCCGGAAGTAACTTTCTTAATCCCCCCCCTCTTAGCGGAGTTAATCCGCTCGATTAATGCTTTACTAACCTGCTTCTCGAACGAGTTCTTTCATCTGTCGCTCTAAGCTTTAAACTCGCATTTGCAAAATATGCATTTCATCAATACGACAAATATAGTAGACATAATTAAAAATTGTAATAAAAAACTGCTATAAGTAATACATAAAATATCAATTAGATTTAAATTTTAAATGTTTTAAATTGGATTCACAAACGAGTAAAAATCGTCGATCTTCCCTTTCGCAAGAGCGTTCATCACTTATCTCTCGTCACCATCCATGGTGCTTGCTAACGCCAATTGAATTAGCATAATGTCCCGTGGCTGCGCGAAGCTCTTCAGGAATATTTCGATGCCGCGATACAATGGAAAATCGATCCGCGAGCGCAGCCAGTGGCGCGAGAAAAACCACAAGATGGGCATGTCGACGCGCACCAGGGAGAAGAAAGAGTTGGCGGAAGGGTTGTGTAACTCGAAAGAAATTCATTACTTACAGGGGCACTGAGTGAACTCGTGATAAAAGCCGCCGTAAAGGGAATAAGAGGAGATAATTTATTGAGCATTTGGGCTGAATTCTCCTAAGCGTAGGAAACAGATCGTTGTACATATGAATTAGATATGAGAAAGAGAGATGTGTATACGAATAGAGGCGTCCGACTGCTCGAGTGTTATACTTAAACACTTGACAGGTTACTAGATTTTATATTTTTCAATTTATTTATATCTTGTATTTATATTTTGTAAAATACGATTATTCAGGGTATTCTTCCTCAATCAATTCTTCCGTTAAGAGAAGAAAATCTTTCGATTATAGATATCGACTTCCAAGAAGATTGGGCAAAAGACAAAAGAGAAAGGAAAGATAAATGAAAATTATTCAAGGATATTTTCTCCGAAGTGTCGATTTAATAATCGCGCTTGCAAATAAACTTCCGCATTCATTGGTATTCCTGATAATTTCCAACTGAAGCGTCCCAGATGGCAATTACTTCCGATCGGCTAGTTATTATGCGTTCTTAAATCGAGGAGAATTTCGCCGACTTATCTTGCTTTATCGCAGAAGCTTCCGCTTATTGGAATCAATAATTCTAATCGAGCTATGCGAGCAGACGAACGAGAGTTCCGATACATAAATGCAAATCGACCGGAAATTTTTTACGACGCCCTAAAAGATTCAGGAAAATACCACGGGAGATAAGGAAATCTTCCGGAATAAGACCGTTATTGCACAAGAAATAAGGTTTTTCATTTTCAAATTTAATTATCGTAGTCTGGTCAATGCTCAGCACAGATAGATGAATAACATTCTCAAAGGAAAGAGTTCGAAACATTATTAAATCATACGGTCGTCGAGTGCTCTGTATGTTACATCGAAAACACTGTTATGTTACAACGCGAATTAAAGTTATTATCGCAAGAGTGCATTTAGAGTGGAATCCAGCGCCGGTAGCGAAATTCAATGATGGACATTTTGCAGGCGTTATCACGCCGAGAGTGCATTCGCATTTCTCGTTTCGCACTCTAATTGGCATTTGCGCCGTGTAACCGTGGCCATAATTATAAATTATTTTCAATCGCCGTACCGGAATACAATGTACGGAGAACAGGAAGGGGAAAGCGCGAAAACCAGCGAATGTGCATTCGTGCCATGAATATGTAGTTCATTACGCGTTTGCAACGCGTCGTTAATAGCGCCGAATATTAATTAAAAGGGCGACCGAGTTGCATAGGGTGAATTCCTTCATCGCTCGCCTTTCTTTTCCCTCCTTCTTTTTCCCTCCTTATCGCTGCGAATTTAATGCGATGCAAGTTAAGAGGTTTTTTTTATCTACGCGCGATATTACACCGCCGCTTATTTGTAAAACTCGGCTACGCTCGTGTGATATAAAAAGTACGGCACGATATTTTTTTCGTTACCCACCACGTCGGACTTTATCCCGAATGAATGAATAACGCGAAATGGCGCAGCGATGAACACGGTAAAGGCCGAAACACCGCGAGCGCGTATCAAAGAACACAGCGTTGTACTATGAAAAAGGATAACGTGAATATAAATGTAAAAAGCTAAAGATCAATATGTACAGACGAAAAATGAGAAAAACTTGTAAAATGTGCCAAGGAAAAATACTCTTAGTTAAACGATCGATTATAAAAAAACCTGTATCAGTTTAAGATAGATATATTGCTTGCAATATCTCGTTTATAAATAGCACAATTCTGCAATCTCTTATTGCACTTCGGATATCTTTAATCCTCGCACTCATATACAGTTTTTCAACCGACTTATTCAAATAAGCGTTTTTGTATAGAGAAACAAACGAGGGAAAATCATTCATATTAGAAACAAAAGTAAAGTTCGATTCAACGCCATCATTAGCACGTGCCAATTTTCCTACAAATGGCAGGGGTAAATGTGAGAGGCGTGATAAGTGCATAAAAGTCGGACTTTGCTCCAAGATCGGGCTGAGAGACAGCTTCCAAATTGCGTTGAAGGGCAAAGAGTAATATAGAAGCAAGCACGTGAAGAATCCCGTTTTATATAAATATACCGTCACTCGACGTGATAAAACAGCACAAAGGTGTGTTCGTCTTCTCCTAACGTCCAATAAAGCCGTCGACATCGTCCGAGGTGGTGATTTTTCGAAACGTCACACCCCTCGCCTTCGAAACTCCAGCTGTTGAACGCAATAAAACGCGCTAAACGCGCGTCATAAGGATCACTCGACGTCAATTGACAAGAGAATTTTCTCTCTTTTCCTCTCGCACGATATAGATTCTCTCCATGGAATTCCATACGGATGTCTGGGATAATATACAAAATGTTCGCGCAGTTTCCCTCGGATAGATATGGCACGCAAAAAGAGAACAAAAACTGATATCGATAGAGTCGCTACTCGATAAACGATGGAGCCGTCGCTGTGCAAATCATACTATCGCCTTTAAATTGTACCTCCTACTCTTCCCCTCTCTCTCTCTCTCTCATTCTTTCTCTATCTATTTCTCACGCTCTTTATTTTTTCCTATCGTCTTGATAATAGAGCCGGTTATCTTGCAATTTAATAGCCGGCTTACGCTTGCGTCCACTCTCATTCTCTTCACCGCGAGATGAGGATCGGCAAGGGACGAGGGACATCGCGTTCCCTCGATTGGCCGCAGTAGATTACAAATAAAAATGACACGACGTGGATTTGTTCTTGACGCATCGAGAGATTCACCAGCGTCGCATCGGCGCGACATTGCGATACATTTACATCGCGACGCAGCCGAGTGACGTAATTCTGTCATCCATAACTTCCTGGAGGTGCAGCGCGGTACGCAATTTATCATCGTAAACGAGGCCCCCTATTATGATGCACTGAACAGTTATGCACTAGCTAGGGAAAATCTGTTATATAATTACGAGTCGTGCATTTGTTCCGCGAGTTGTTCGTTGTCTCGACTAAGACCCGAGTATACGATGGATGAGCTCTGCGAAATCTATCTGTTGAGGATGCATACATTCTAAGTTACATGGAAATCAAGATAGAAATAATATCTCGAGCTATGTAGAAACACCGCAAATATTTTCCTTCAGAAAAAACACAAACATTATTTTATCTTGTATAAATATATCGCAAACACTTTTTTTCCCCAAAAAATGTAACATATTTTTTCATCTCCGATTTTTTCATGCTTTGTGCGATGAAGTCATTTCGCTTGGAATAATCCTTTTTATCGCGCAGGAAAAAATCGGGAATATCATCGTCGCGTTCTACCGAGCCCAGCGCAACGATCGGATGCTGCGATCGCGAGGCAAGCATTTTCGAGATTTAGGCCAAGCCGCGACGATGCGGCCGCTCGGCCGTTTCCTGCCGCCATCGGCACGGAGGGCTATCCCGGGCTTAATGGATCGATCGTAATTAAATCGATAGGATCCTACTACGCCGCTGCGCCACTACTCTCGCATGACGGACTTAACTCTGAATCTAGGAATGAGGCCGATCGAAGCGTCCACCATCAGGATGCATTATAGAGCGAGGGAGGACATGCCGGCAGATAGTGAGACGCGGAACGGTACGGCCGGGTTATCTCGCGCCTATTTGCACGACAGTCCTGTTTACGATTAATCAGGTCTCCCGGAATTAACGCAGTCCCCTGGGACTGAGTCACGTTTCCCGCACGCATGCCTACTTCATTAGTGCGTCCATGTTGCTCCGCTAGTCCTGCACCGATCGGAAAAACCTGCATGCTTCATTTTTCCAATTTGCTGTTAATTTCTTCCCGCACCTCGAATTTCTTTTGCCTGAAGTTTATAATAAATAGTAAGAAATATATCTAATCGCCAAGCAGTCAGACCTGGATCTCGATGGCCAATTAATGATCTGCGTGCCGACTTGGTTTGTCGGACTCTAAACGCAGTAAATAGATAAGATGCGTGCCGACTTAATATGTCGAGCTTTAAAAAGCAAGTAAATCACCAACTTAAAATCAACATCAACTTCAAATATTGGTGCTAATAAATCCTCCCCTTTCTAAATCAGATAATAAATAATTTATTACGAAAAATATTACCTCAATAATTTATAATAAATTATTATAAAACACACTTCCCTTAATTTGTAATGCGTATAATAACGTCTTGTAAAATATAATAACTTGTAAAGAGTACGGAAATTTTTGTGCTTTTGGCAATACATTGTATATGTAAAAATGAGTTACTTACAATTAGATACAATTATATATAATACTTTTTTCAATAATATCTATCGTTTTCAAATTCCACGTTCATTCGCTTGCTCTGTTCCACCCACCGAATCAAGTTCTGTGACTCTCAAAAAGCTCAAAGTTAAAGTTAAGTGCATCAACGGATCGAATGGTAAACTTTCGCTAGCGAAACTTCGACGGATCTCATCATAAAAAGTACTCGACACTCGTTTTAGCGGAGGAGCTTTTGTTCTCCCGTACCTCCTTTCGAGTGGCCTTGATTCGTCAGTATACCGATGATTACCGGTGACGATCACAGGGATCAACTTTTTTCCCGCGGTTTTTATATCTGTCATAAAGGACTCGCGATTGCACTCTCATTTCGCCAGTCATCAAGCGTAGAATGACGGGCTCGTAAGAGGACACTCCACGTCTCTGTGCGCTTAATTGAGATTCAAAAGAATCGATATTGCGGCAACACGCAAGCGGATAATTATTCGACGCGAGCGCAGATTAATTATCCTGCGCCAACATTATACTTTGTGATAAAATCCGAGATTAACCGCCTTTCATAATCAGCACGATCGATAGCAATTATCCTTTCCATTGGATTAGTTTTGTTATCGTATGATCGAGTGTAATAGTATTTCCACAAATACGTAGAAAGATATCCATTAGATAATTGTTACTAACGTCAATATTGCCAACTATGTGTGACACAACAATTTATTCTCTATTAAATTCCGAATTTATTAGAATAACACAAGTTTAATATTTCTAAAGAACATTTTTAAAAATACCAAAGCAATCAAAATAACTGTGCTTTGTAATTTTTTATCAAATTTATAACGAAATTTATACGTCTTCTGAATGTCTTCTGAATTTCTTGTGACTTCTTGTATAATATATAAAGAATTAAATTTATTAATTTACTTTCCTCTTTCATTTCTTTTTTCAAAATATATGTAGAAATAAATTTTAAATGTACATTTAAATAGTATAAAAATAAAATAATAATAAAAATAAAATAATAAAAATAATAGTATAAAAAAATAAAATAATAAATATATATTAATCGTTCGGATAGTTCTAGTATTACAAATGGTTGTTACATTACACCGATTTATTCCATTGTGTATGTGCGTGCGTGCGTGCGTGCGTGCGTGTGTGTGTGTGTGTGCTTGCATATATACACGGCTTCTCCTCTGCCGTGTCTTCGGTCAAAAAGATGCAAACGATTTCACATTCGCTCGCGCGAGCCTCGATTAATTCGCGAAGAAAGACTTTGAATGACCGCGGCCATGTATTTCGGTTGGATCGCGAATTCATTTTATTCCGATCGGTTGTTTTGCCAGCTCAATGTCCTCATATTCGGAGGAAGCGTTCGCATATTGCGCTAGAGCGGCGCCGTTCTCTGTGTCCGAATTGCAAAAATTTATTCCCGCTTCACTCGGGAGAGCCGGCGCCGCGCGTTATTCTGCACCGGACACGTTCCGCGGTTATTTCATGAAAATTCAGCGTCACGCCGAAGCCCTATTACTGCGATAAGAGCACAGCTCGAGCCGTCGAGAAACAATAACCGGCCGGTCACTAAATGCGCCGCATTGAAAAACGCAGCGCGAATTTAAATCGGCCGTCGCTGATAAAACGAGACTAGACTTTGTCGCTCGTCACAAGAATTGTAACAGATATTCGATATTTTTCTATCTACAGAAAATTTTTCTACAGATATAACGACGGTTTTTTAGGATATATTCTTATTGTAAGTTCGACGTTTACTTCGAATATAGTATATGTAACTGTCATTGGCTTTCATTCGTTAGTAACTTTCCGAAACGCGAACCTTCAAAATACGAGCAGGGATACTGTTGTTAGCAATATTTTTGTTACGTTCAGTTCGTTAATTTGCCTTTCACATTAATTGACGTAAATATCAATTGTTCTTAAATAAAACGCTCGAACAGGAGAAACGATGGCTAACGAGAGCCATCAATGTGAATACTTTCATTCGCGATGTGTAAAATGTGGCTTTGTAAATATGTAAAAGGATGGTTTTCATTTACACGAATGTTACGGTATGGCTAGTGTATTCACCATAAGTTACACTCTCTCCTCGTTCCATTGTTGTCGATTCGAATGCATTTCCATTTCGGATTTACCTACGATATAGCGCCGAAATAATTTGCGGCTCTTTAAATTTATCGATGCATAAAACTGCGAACATAATCGATTTTTGTCGCAACAAAAAACATTAATTTTACGTAACTATAAGATATACATATATATTTTTTTAAATTAATTACAAACAAAATTTATTTTTCGAGTCACGGCAGAATAATACAGTTGCAATAATAGAAGCAAATTTGATGTCCCACTGGATTTGCATACACAACAACAAGTGAAATAACTTTAATCTTGGCGAAATTATGTCCACGTAATTTTAATTACAAAGTGAGATTATTTCCTTTTAAAAGACCGGGGCAGCAACAAACGTTTTGTACCGCGATTCTCGGTTAAATTCTGAATTTTCGTGCGACACGATGCGATGTAACAGACGCATAATGTTGTGCGTCACCAATTATTGTAGCCATTCCGCGCCCGAATCACATATAATCGGACTTTTGATAGCACGATTTCTCTCACTCTCTCTCTCTCTCTCTCTCTCTCTTTACCTCTCTATCTTGCTGTGCATCTCTGCCGCCGGAAATTCATTTCCCTGGAAAACTGTATTGATTTTCACGTACGAGTGTATCATGATAACACCGGTAGCTGATCATTTTCAAGCCGAGTGCACTATAGACATATAATCCTTGCAAAGTGCATCGTATGATATGATATTGCTGATATTGGTTTTGTGGTATCTCATTATTATAAGAAGCAAATCTGCATTAATATTTAAATTCAATTTGTTTTTTATAGATCTTAACAAAAGACAGTGCCTCATAAAACAACTTGATCAACTCGTTAAATCTTTTCCGTATTAATATTTACCACAATTTCCAATATTTTTTAATATAAAAGATTTTCATATAATAAATGGTAGATAAATTCGCAAATTAATTAAACTCTCGCAATTAAACACGTAATATTATAACTTTTTGAATTAATGATATTCGTGATGTTAATAATGAATTAATTAATAATAAAGAGTAAAGAAATATTTATTTATTTACTCATATTCACGTTATTCAAATTTATATTTATACTATTGCCTAGAGATACTATTTCAAATTTTATATTAAATAATCAAAGATTTTCGAGAAAAATCTGAATAAGCTCTTGCGACAGACAATTGCGAAAACGCATGTTACGTAAAAACGTAAATCCTTAGCGATTCCGTTCGCAAAAAATGTAATCAATTTGCATCAAGATTTGCGAATAAATCATCGATTGTTCGTCAATTCGTGCCGATCGGCGCTAGTATCTTGCAGCATGGTGTAACGGCGATCGATCGCTTTAATTTCGTGTCTGGAACAGAAATGGTGCCTGATGCCCCGGCGAAATAATGCACCTACATATCAGCTGCGGGGCATCGGCCGCTGCGGGTATTTATGTGCGTGTGTGTCTGAGAGAACATGTATATATGCCTGCGTACATATATGTATGGAAGCTTCCGCGCGCGGAAAACCACGTTTATCTCAATGTATCGATACATCTCACATTCGCGTATACATCTCACTCGCCACGGTGCTTCTCCGGTTCAATAGCGATTGTTAGACGGGGTTTGACAAGGTACACCGCGTAAGAGCATGTGCGTGAGCTCTCTTTTGCTCCAACATGTCGCTTCGCATCGGCTAGTAAATATACGAGCGCGTAAATACACACGTGTTATGAAGCCGGCAGCGTTTGAAAAATAGATTGCTTCGTTAGCCGGGCGGTAATCGCGTCGGCCGATCGATAGGCATCTGCGAGAAAATTCAGGGATGGTGCATTGAATTTATTTTAACATGCGGATACACGAAACGCTTTTCCACTTTATTCCGAAATAACGCTTACAAAGGAGCATCGCGAGCCCGAAAATTCTGATTTTAATGAAACTTTGCACACATGTAGGAGGAGGGGGTAAATAGATGAATTTAGAAATTTTCAGTTGCGGCCCGAAAATAGTTCTAAAGGGTGAAACCACCCCTCACATGTAGAGAAAGTTATTCGAGATATCGAAAAATGTTTTATACAAAAGATTCATGGAAAAAAGACTTCTATTTAAGCACATTATCACTCTACATGTGCAAAGTTTCATTAAAATCAGAATTTTTGGGTTCCCTTAGATGCAGTTTGGGATAGTCTGTTGATCATCTTTCTTTCATCACGTGTTCGAGGATATTTATCTATTGTTCGACCGATCGCAATTACTTCCGCATAGACGATGGAGGTACGTAAAACGACATCGTTGCGGATTCATTTTAAAACGCTTCCCCTAAGCGCGCGGATAGGGTGCTCCAGGTGCGCAAAAAAGGGGATACACCGGGGTCACCCGGAAAAAGACCGCGTGCATCGACATCGCGAGCGAGTATTTGCCGATTCTTTTTTTTCTCTTTTTCTCTCTCTCTCCCTGCCTCTTGCCCGCGAAGCCATTCCAATCTCGTATCGAGCTCTACGGGATAAATTGGGTGACGGCTCGGTTATTATCCCTTCGCGGATCCGTACACGTTGTAGATTACGCATTCGTGTCGTGTTACACTTTTTCCTCTCTTTCTCCCCATTTTTTGCCTTCTCCTTTTTTTTATCTCCCTTTTCCCCTTTTTTTATCGAACGCGACCAAGTGAGTTAAACGCCCAGTTACATCGCTTATCCCCTCGTTGTAACGCTCGAGAGAGATAACTCCCGCTGTAATTTTCGTTTCCCTCTCTTTCTCTCTCGCGCGTGAAGTTGAATTCGCCAAGTTCGTCCGTGGTGAAGATTTAATTTCGACGATTAAACGTGCATCGCGCGATCCCCCGGAAACGGCTACCTGCTCGTTGATTACACAGTTCTTGTAAATCTCGCAACGAAACGTGAATGACATTCCACTCTTGCTGCGCCGGGGAGAAAATTTCACGTACGAGTGAATTTTTGTGTGCAGATAACAAGGATAAGTGTTCTTATTTAAGGTATACTTTACACAGATGTGTTTTCTCCCAGCCGTTTTCTCCGCGACCGATCCGCCGCATTTCAGCGTGTGACGGAAATTTATACCGCTCCGATCGTCGACGACGTGACATAATTTAGCAGCCAAGTCGAGTCACGTCCGTGACGTCCGTTTACTCACGCTCGCGTTTTCGCACCGCACGAAGACGCCGACGTTTCGCTTAATGGCAATCGCCATTATATGGATCGACGTTACAATGCGATATGAAATTAATTCTCCAAGAAACGATCTAAAGCATATCGATTTCCTCACTTTATGCCTCGTCGCTTTATTTATTATATTTAGTGACTTTATTACCAGTTAAATCTGATTTAATTCTTTCACAACACATTTCATTTATTCAGAAAAGGATTTTTGGATTTTCTGCTGGGGATTCAACGTGGAGAATTCAAAAAAAGAATGTTCTCGGTTTTTTCCTCTATTTTTAACGATAATGTACTAAATAACTGAAATGATAATCCAAAACGTACGCTGAAGGTAACTAGACTGAGTGACTGCAAATTACATTACTACACATTCGCATATTGCAAATGACAAAAAATACGGCAGTCATCCGGGCTAGGTGCAAAAGGATTAACTCGCGCAGTAAATGAATTTTCATCACGAAATAATACGCTCTTCGAACGAAATACGCACAAATAAAAACGCATCACCTCAGGCAGGGCGGTACGCCGTTCCGATATACACTTTTACGAGGTGCATATAGGTTAATTGGATTTTCACACGATACCATTCGCCCCGTTGACGGTAATAGCTTCAAATATCCTATTCTGCACTGTATAACGTTTAGACAATCTCATGTCTTAATCATTTATAAAAATATATAATATAAATAATTTTTCATTATCATTATATCATTTGAATATATAATTGTTATATGATTTGAATTGTATGTATATCAAATTAACTATTCAGAAAACTATTCAGTCTCACAATAATTTCAAGTTTATACATAATAATCATTGACTTTTGGACGATCTCATGAATTCATGATTTCTAAAAATATGAAAATTTTTATTATTATCATTTAGGTACGTATGTATATATATATATATATATATATAATAAACTATTCATAAACCTATCTCTCTAGTCTCGTAGTAATTTCCATTTTATGCTGTTATACTATAATAGCATGCGACATCGATGGTTGCATAAACAACCCAGCCTACGTTCTCTCAAAAATTGAGTGCACGAGTAAATGCAAGTTTCGCGTGGAATGCGCGCAGAGGTGGATCAATGTTAATTTGTTTAACGTAAATTGCGCACATAAAGAATATTCTGAGTAGAGGGTAGCAGCTGCGCGAGCCACCCTTAGCGAGATGATTGGAGTCAACTGCTGATAAACGCAACGTGTCGCTTTATACGACGATTCAGCCTGGCCAAGCTATTTTCCTGCCGTTTATTTGTTCGAACGAACTCGTTCTGTATAACCAAGACAAATGGGGTGAACGACCTGGGCAAATGACATAATCAATCGCAACGACGGTGTTGAGGCACCTCGAATGAACTGCGAGTGAAAATAATCAAGACGGTAATCGATCGATTGAAACAACGTTTACTACAAACTAGAGAAAAATTAGCGTCAATAATGAAATAGCGTGATTAAATTTTTCAACACAAGATTATAAAATCTAAAAGAATAATAAAATTATTCATAAGATCGCGATAGACTGGTTACATTTTCCATCTCGTGAATTTAAACGTTCTATTTGATGTTTATTTCACATTCTGTATTCGAGTGATATAAATGCGAATTGTGTACATTGCGCGTTTCAATATTTTCCCTGAAAAGGTGCAAATTGCATTCCGATATTTCAAATTTTCATCCAAGGTAAATCATTATATGATTTGAATATCTGCATTGTATATATATCAAATTAACTATTCAGAAAACTATTCAGTCTCACAATAATTTCAAGTTTATACATAATAATCATTGACTTTTGGACGATCTCATGAATTCATGATTTCTAAAAATATGAAAATTTTTATTATTATCATTTAGGTACGTATGTATATGATATATATATATATATATATATATATATATATATATATATATATTACTAATCATATAAACTATTCATAAACCTATCTCTCTAGTCTCGTAGTAATTTCCATTTTATGCTGTTATACCATAATAGCATGCGACATCGATGGTACTCTTTATCGTATCAAAGCCAAATATAATACGCACTCCAAAATTAATCTCTTCAAGTAGTACATTGATTTAATGTTCAAAAAGAGAGACGCTTTTTACGATATTTTTATACAGTCTCTCTTCCTCTTTTTCTCATCTTTTTTTCTAACTATAGATATATCACGCTGCATAATAAAATATTTCGAAAAAGTTGACTTACAAAGCCATTCGCCGGCCGTTGCGTCACACTCGACTATCGGAGACCAACAGTCGGCCTTTCAACGATGAAATACAAAGCTGTGAACGTTATGTTAGAATGTGCGACAGCTCACGCAGAGGTTGCAAGCCGTGCGCACGACGTTCGCCTAGATCAGAGGGGGCAAAGCACCACGATATACTCGCACCGTTGTAATCACGTTTGCTCACGGCTATCCGACTACCCCGCTACCCCAACTTCCGATTTCGAGTATCCTGATATATCACGCGTCCTGGTATCACCGCGCGAGATCGCGTTCCATCGGCACGGACGTCATCACGATACGCGATGGACGAGCGTCGTCGTTCGGACGGCGAACTCGAGAGACTGTCGTGATGTTAACGCGATGATTAAAGGGCGAGATAGTCTGTGTTATATATATATATATATATATATATGTGTGTGTGTGTGTGTGTGTGTGTGTGTGTGTGTGTGTGTGTGTGTGTGTGTGTGTGTGTGTGTGTGTGTGTGTGTGTGTGTGTATATATACAGGGTGAGGCATTTAAAACAGATCACCTGAATAACTCGCTTGTTTTTGATGACAGAAAAAAATGCTTCAGATAAAAGTTGCTTAGTTCGAAGAGGGACATAGTCTGATATTAATAATTTTTTAAAGGAGGGGTGTAGGTCCTATGAAGGTCACCGTCAATTTCTTAAATGAAACCCCTATTTTTCATTGCATATTCTTGTAGCTTATCTCGAGAGCTTTCCAAAACACTATAATAAAGTATTTTTTCATTAAGTATTTTCCGAGTTATAAGGCTTGAAATAATTTCTTAATTTTACATAAACTATAAAATATCTCGTAAAATATTCACTTTTCGATAACTTACCTCAATATTTTTATGCACAGAATAATGAAGAATGATATAAAGAAAACATAGTTGTTTTTAAGAAAATATATGTAATTGTTAGTTACATATTTAGTTACACACACACATATATATATATATATATATATATACATATACATATATATACCTACATATATTCAATATGCTCGTGTTCGAGAGTTTGGGATAACTATAGTTCTCTGTGTTTCATAGGCTATGAAATACGATTAGAATGTCTCTGAAGAGACAATGCAATTTTGCCTGACCCGATTGATTTATTCTGATAGAATGCAGTTAAATTAGAGTCTTGAACATAATATTTAACGCTATTAAATTCTTCGGAGTGTATGAAAAAATTAAACGCGTGAATTTAAAAATTGTATTAATTAAATCCAAATTAAGCAAAAATCTTAAAACCCAATCTCGTTAGAGGAACTCTGTTGTTACATTGGTAATACGATTAACAATTGCCCAACAGGAAATGTATCATAGTTTCATCATTAATCAATCATAGTTACCTACAAACAAAACTTTTAAAATCCTGTAAAAAGCTTCGTAACGTGAAAAATGTTTTCGACTTTATGAAAATGTAAAAAAAATTATGTTGCAGACGGAAATGATTTAATTTCCGCTATAACAAAAAGGGTATTCCGGGTTAATAGAAACTCAGTGTTACAAAAGAACGCGTTAATTATAATGTTCGTCTCTGCATGTCACGATTTGTGAAAAAAGGTGGTCGTAACATTTTCAAACAAAACCGACCATGAACTGCGTTTTGGTCGAAATAACGATCCAGTGCGCATTTAGCCGTAATTAATTTTGCATCCAGTACATGTACTACGATGCGGCTTTAATGGCACCTACCTACGGCTGCTCTGGCGCGGCCACCATTCGGAAATTACGGAATATCGGAAATCCAAAGCCCGACGATGATGGCGCGCGATTGGCGCATTTCCGCTCTGCGGCCGTTACGGGCGGGGCGGGTATCCGGTGCAGTCTCATCGAACGTAACGCACGGCGTGTGTTTACGCGCGTTTAAGCTCGCATTGCGCGATGCGTTACGATGACAACGCCTGCATTATACCGAGAAGCGATACCGTGATGGAGCAAATAAAAGAACGCCTCGCCAATTTCCGCATGTAAATGCGACGTAATTGCCGAAACAGCGAATCTACGGAACGACTCTTGTATGTATGTATATTCAGTTTAATCAGTATTAAAATTAATGCACCATTTTGCCAACGACAATTATGCGATTATCGGCGGTCATTCGAATTAAATCGCGCGTATAACGTAATTATCATTTCTTATACAAAACTGTGCAATAACCGAACGCCGAATTAAATAGATTCCCAAAATTTCCGAAACACAGTTTATTGCAAATTAAATTCGTAAATTCTCTCAAAATTCTTTAAATTTTGACTTAATTTAAGAAATATTAATGTCAAAATTAAACTTTCAAAATCATGCTTTTAACGTATCACTTTAAATCGTATAGAGTTAAAGTTTCAATTATTACAGCAAATGCTTCACGAAAGTAATAACGATCCCTTTGAATAATCGAGCAACCATTTTAATCACACTGAATACATCTCGAACACACCGTCGATCAGAATGCGCAAAATCAACAGATGCATGCTCGACCGTGGTAGTATACACAATTGGGAGCTTAGTGGTTTCTTCAACGAGAGGGTTGTAAAGGGAGAAATCGTGGTAGGGCAAATAGATGATAGGAGAATGGAGAGAGAGAGAGAGAAAGTCGCAGGAAGGGTAGTCGAGCTTTTACGATGATTACTCGACATCGCGGCTGCGTCCGCGCGCGTATTGCATCGGAAATGATTTCGCGCCCAATTAAACCATAGGAAACCCTCTCTCTACAGTGGCAGAAATGAGAAACGCTTGGGATCCCTCGGCACTCCATCCTACGTTATCCGCACTTATACTCTTAACACAGGCCGAGTTCCACTCTTCGTCCCCCTTTTCGTCTTCTCTTTCTCTCAAGAACCTTTTCAGTACAAGCGCAACCAAATTTAGTCGTTAGTCATGGCAGTTAATTTTCACGTCGTGTGAAAAGCGTGGCCGAACGAGCAAAATACGAACAGCCGTTCGTTCATATCAACGGCTAATTGTGAAACCAGGCTAATTATTTGTAATTAAACGTCGGGCTGCTGTGTGCGCACGTCAAGAGTCAAATCACGCGACTGAACATAGCTTAATTGCTTATAATTAACGAGACGTGGCATTTCATCCTCTTGGGATATCGCGTTACACAAAAAATATTCTCGAAGTCTAACCTGGAAATATCTTTTGTTCTCGCAGAATATTCTAAGAATATTTTGCCCCTTGGAGAACATTTCCAGAATGTCGATCAAGATATTTTCAGGACATTCTCGTTCTGGAAGGATACTATCGGGTTATTCTCTCTTTTCCTGTTCCAAGAAATATTCTCGCGAAATATATACACTGCCCGTAACATTTTCCAATACCAAAAAGTAAGATAACAAATGTTCATCCATTTTTAATTAACAAGTCAGTTGTTAAATAAATAGTCAAAAATATTGAATTGACAGTGAGTTGAATGTCTCAATGTCAAATAAAAATTGTAATTGCGATTATTTTAAGAAAAGTTGCTTTCGCCTTGATTTCAATAATGACAAATTCACGTAACAACTTTCAATACAATAAAAATCATTCACTTGTCGTATATAAGATAATTATTTTTAATGTTTGACATCAATTCGCACAATGAGAATCGATACATGGATAAAAAAAACTTTATATTATTCAATAATAACAATTTCGAAATAAATGTCAACATCATCAGTTGACAAAGCAAAATAGATGAATATAAAAAGAAAACAGAAAATAAGAAAAAGAAAATAAAAAGAAGAAAGAAACTTACCATATTTTTTTAAAAATTCCTTACAACAGTATAAATATATAAAATACAATTATATAATATAAAGAATGCTATTATAAAGTAGATAATTACAAATTTAGTATGTTTGCATTTTTCTCATCTCTTTTATAAGTAATAAATTCACGATAAATATCAAACTGTGAAACTATAACATATTTTTGATAATGGATTTACGTATTAGTTATTTCAAAATCAGAGACAGAAATTTAAAAAAAAGAGAGAAAGAGAAAGAAAAAAGACGCCACATGAAACGGATCACATAAATCGACGTACAAACAGTAGAAATGAAGAGAGAGAGGGGAAAAGGAGGAAGAGAGGGTGCGAGAGAGAAAGAGAGAGTTTTGATTGTTCGTGTTGTAGCCAACAACATCGCGAAGAGAGCTCGTTTCGAGTAGCGATGCGGAGTGGCGGTGTATGGGAATACCTCGCGACTAACAATACCAGCGAGTCGCTACCAGTCGGGGGTGGACCAGAAGGGAGAATCTCGTAAAGGGTCGAGAGACACGGTCAGCGGTGATAGCTTGGCTCGTGACGTTTATTAACGTAGTCGATCGAACTGCAGAAATGGGGAAACGGGTACCTTGTCTGTTTGCTTGTTCGCCTGTCACCATTGATAGCATTGAAACTTGCTCACACTCGTAAATGCAACTTTTCTCATTAACAATTAATTCTCAGCGTAAGGAGATCGAAAACAATGACGACGGTGACGATAGCAAGCGATCTAAGTGACTCGACAGCGAAGGCTTGTTAATTATCGACTCTATGCCATGAGGGAATTCACGAGCTCACTCTACTTGAGGTTGATGCTAGCGAAGCTTGTGCACTCTCCTTTCCTAGATCTAATCACCTTTCTTTTTTCAGACTCTCCGGGCCTCCTTGTTCCCGACGTGTTTCATCTCGTCCATCGACCCCCATCGTATAGAGAAGGGGCGACCGGTCTCAAGATGACTGCGGATATGCAAGAGGGGTGATTCTATGGAAGTTGAAGGGTTAACGTTGGAATAAATCCTGCAAACCAGACGATCCATCGATCGCATTGGGGAATCGATTACGATAGTATATTTAATTGATGTTCATGAAATTGGAAACATTAAATTTATGCAGTGATGTAATGTCACGAAGCCCATGAAATAAAATATAATATGCTAATTAATAAAAGAATAAAAAAGCTACAAATGTTTCGTAATAACTAGATGTTTTATTACAGATTAAATAATCTTCTCCTTTTAAAAATTTTTCTGATTTTCTATCTTTAATTTCGCGGTAAATTAGAGATGGCAATTTGAATATCATTTAAACATCATGGAAAGTCATTTAAAAATTCTTTTTCTTTTTTATGCCATTACTTAATCTTATAATAATAATAATTGAAGATTTATTGCGTTTCAAGATTAACAAACAGAACAGAAATGTTTAAACGAGTATTTAAAAAAGTTTTCTTGCACAGGAATAATCGATTTCATACTATTTCTTTGTAGATTGTTTCAATCAATATCGCGAAACTTGCGGAAAGTAACGAGTTTGGAACAGTATTTTAATTTCATGCGACGTGAGAGTAAAAAAGTTTAGTAGCTTTTAATAAAATGTTATTATTTCAATAGAGAAGAGAGAGAGAAAGACTTTATATTGAATCGCGTGGATTGGGATATTAGTTATTCAATTAAAGAAGTTTTTGAGAGAACAAAAGACATAACGGCGAGTTAAAAATTCTGTATTACATTCAAGCTATATAAGATTAGGTATTCTTTTGAGATTAAAGTCTTACTTTTCAACGAACATTTATTTATTTAATTCCCACTTATTTATTTAATTCCCGTTAACTATATAGAAACTAAATGTAATTACATATTACGTATTATTTTATCATAATGTCTGGTTTAGAAATAAATTCTTCAAAATTTGAGATATGACACAGTTGCGATTCTGTAATAAAGTTTATTGAGTCACAAAGAGAAAAAAACTGATTATGATAATTTGTAATTATTTAAAATTATTGCTATTATTTCCTGAATAATCAAGTAAATTAACATTAATATATATGTATATTAATATTATATACTAATATGTATATTAATTCTATTAAATGCATGTATTTATTATATATAATCATTTTAAAGCCGATTTCTTATTATTTTTCATTAATTGTTTATTGTTGCTTCAAAATACTTTTTCCAAATAATATAACTTCCAGATTCTTCTTTTCATTGATATTTTGAAAATTTGGCAATGCTGATCGCACAACTTGTGCTTCAACGACTTGCTCACCGAATTCACAGTGGTTTTCGCTCCCGAGGAGTTGACCGGATGCGTCTCTTAGGCGCCGGCGTACAACCGGCTCGTGACGTCTCGCGTTCGGTCACAATGGTTTTAACTGGTTAACAAGCACGCCGCGAACGGGCGTGCTTGTTCCGCACACTGACGCACTGACGAAGTTAAAGGAGACACGTAACAGTCGCTACATACGAAACGTGTCAAAAGTCGAAACTCCGCCGAAGATCTCGAGAGAACGACGGTAGTAACATCCGGGGTGAACGTCGCGACGGCGGCGAACGCCGACGAAGTTTTCGACTCTACGATGGCGCGCCGTACTCGACTGTGTAACTCGATTTCCTGCCGGTCTCGTTTGGAGAGATCGTAACTTGATTGGGAATTTAGCACGATAGCGTCCCGACGATCGACGTCGCGAATCTTTCAACAGCAATTTTACGCCCGGCGGAATTTATCAAAGTTTGCGAGAAATTCAGCGTAATTACACGAAAGTCGGTATAATATTTCATTCGCGACTCCTGCATATATTATCTGTAACTTACTGTCATTGCAAAAGCAAATGCAAAAATAAAATGAATTATTTAGAAAATGAAGAAAAATGCTTTTGCGCGACAATATGATACATTCGTGATTCCATGACGAAATTCTGTCGCAAAGAGAAATAATTGATTATAACAATTTGCAACAACTTGCGACACCACTGTGATTTGTTTACTAGTTAAACGAATTATATTAAATATATGAACTCATTACTGTAAAATAAAGAATGGAATATGTCGAGGAAAACCGATCTCACATGTCGAAAATATTCCACAACACCAAATTACTGGGACGGAAATGAGTAATTAATATATGCGATACGTTCAATGGATCTCACGGACATGTAATTCATTCATCATGCACGTCATAACGATATGGGCTTACTACAATCGTCTTTGTTACATCGTGAAGCGTTTAATGACGCAGTCGTGTATATTTCAGCTCGTTTCCAATAATTTCGCGCCGCGAACAATGCGGAGGAACGTGGCTATATACCACGCATCTTCAATATTCTATACAATGTAGCATGATCGGCACGGTAATTGGAGCGGCAATTATTACGAATTAACAGAAATATCGGTCGATTTGAATGAGTTATATTACCATTTTACTTCTCTCTTCACCAGTGATATTTTTCTATTTCTCAGAAACTTCGAGCAAACAAACTTGGTTTTTTTCTTCATAAATATCGTTTCATAAGTGGAAAGAGAAGAGAGTACTTCCGATAAAAATATATAAATTTTTTTCAAAAAGGGTATTTAACGATTTTATGTCTTTCTCGTAATGTACCTATAATATATCATATAAAATGTGAGAAAGAACACCAATTTAATGGCAATAATAATTGCTTCATCTTCTGAGTGTGATACCAAGAAGACAACGTTTCAAAATTCTAAAAGCTAGCAAATATCATAGTGCGATAAAGTCAAATCTAATTTTTTTTACCCTTAACAATTTAATCATGTAGCGGAAAGATTTCTGGCATGCGATTCGCGATGCAGTTCCGGCAGGCTTAAAAATAAAAGCGCGGCTGCTTTGCTAACGTGCATCGGATAACTCTGCGAGTATTGTTTTTTTATCCGTTTCTGTTGGCAGTCGCTAAATTGAGCGGCACGTTTATGTAAATTCACGCCCAGAAATCTCGACCGGACGCACTAAAGAGAGAACGTTCTCTGTAAAAGTTTAAAGCAGCACAGCGGTGGCGCTTGATATTCCCTCTTTCTTTCTCGCTAGAAAAAAGAAATCGACGTCATGCTCTCGAAGACCTCGCGATTTTATTTGCAAAAACGATGATTGAAACCGGATCTCATTTTCGCATGGAAATTAAGAAGCGCGAGTCCGCTGTGCGCGTTGCACCGGTTTGCAAAATTATACAAATATTTTGCAATTTGTTAAAGTGCATATTCCGAAACGACAACGTTCGTAAAAGCAATTCGTAATTACGAGAATAGTCCGAACAGGAATAATCTGCTATTTATGTCACTGACGATAAACACTCCCTTCCTTTATGAGACTGTGTAAGTAGATAAACCAGATATTGGTCAGACAATGTAACATATTCTCTGCGTTCCATGCTCTTCGACAATCCTGCTATCTATATATAATATCTCTTATCCAATATTTAATTGTCTAGCTCGTATGTCTGCAATGTAGACAAATTAATTAATTAATTAACAAAATAAATATCGTTAATAATCGTTTACTTTTTCAAAGCATAAGCACAGTCTCTTCGGAAAAGCCGCGCAATCCGTGTGTTTCGGTAAAAGAGAAACGATTGCCGCAAATTATCGGGACGTGTTCTTACGAACACGAGAATAAGTGTACCTTCGACTTTCTTTGATCTCAGGGATCCTATCGCGAGCGCCTTTAAATACAGATGAAGAAATGGGGATGCAAGTGGTAAAAGACCAACTCGATTTTTACTTTTAACCGGGCAAAAATTGCAAAACGCGCGCGTCGTTTATCGTCGCCTCTTTTAGAGGTACTTTTGTTTAACCCTTTGAATCACGAATTTTTCTAGCAATTCAATTTTCTTGAAAATTTGCATACACACGTTCTTTGGATTTCTAATTACGATGTTATTGTCCGATTTCCAAAATTCAAAATAGCGGATCCAATATGGCGGACCGAATTTTTGAAATTCTTTTTTAATTCAAAAAAATTTGTATATAGATGTTTATGGGGTCGCAGATTACGAATCCATCATCAGATTTCCAAAATTCAAAAGTGGATCCAATATAGGTAACCAAAATTTCAAAATACTAAAATCAACGATCTCTTGAAATTTTGAGAAGAAATTCATAATAAAATCTTCGTAAGGTCTTATTCAAGAATATTCATTAAAACTTCTAACTTTAGAAATATTTTGATTTATCATATTGGATCCGCCATTTTCAAGTTTGAAAATCTGATGTCGGATTCGTAATCAGCGACCCCAAAAACTCCTACATACTAATTTTTTTAGAAAAATTTCAAAATTTTGGTCCGCCATATTAGATCTACCATTTTCAATTTCGAAAATCTGACGTTGGATTCGTAACCAGCGACCTCAAAAAGTTTGTGTACCATGTACACCAATTTCACGAAAATAAGATAACACTTTCTTTCAGCCATAAATTTTTTTTGAAAAAAAAACATTGTTCTTCATGATTTGTTTATTTATAAGATTAATTTTATAAACAATTAATAAAAATCACACATTTCAGTTTGTAGCTAATTATCTTAGTCAACTTAAAAACCAAACAGTAGCACTAAAATCGAATTCTAACTACTCCAAATAAATAAAAATTGAATTGAAAATATGTGAAATTCTAGGGATCCTGCTGTGCTTCAAAGGGTTAAACGACGCTTGAATGTGACAATCGCGAGTCCGGCAATCGACGCGGGAATCGCATTTTTTTTCATACATCGGTGCATTTCCGTGTTTCTAGCCGAGAAAAAATACTGAGCAAATTTGTCGATTCAATATTCGACCGAAGAGATCGACGTTTCGTATACAGATATGCTACGAGGGGATAGTAGATATAGTTCTATAATTTATATACATATATAAAAAAATAAAAACCTGAAAATGAAACTAAATTTAACAAAAAAAAAATAGAGTTTTCAAGCCGAAGAAAATTTTGTGAACAATTTGTTACCAGTAACGAATTAGTGGTGTCCCCCTCCGGCATTTCTCTTTTTTGCCATTTCTTCATAATGCACTTGTACAACTTACTTGCGAAAGCACGATTAATTATGTTTTAAGTGTGTTTCAAGTACTATATTTTAAGTCTTATAGAGGAAAAACGCGAAATATGTAATAGTTCCGATAAGTTATATCGATGCTTGCAAATCATTAGTTGATCAGCGTGACACTTGTTTTAACTAATGTAGGAAGCAACGCGTTCTGGTGCAATTCGTAAAATATGATACACGGAGCGATACACGGCAGGATTACTACTCATTCAGGATATCCATGTATGAATAATAATACGGCAACCTCGAGAATTGTGTACCATCACGCACTGTGTCACGCTCGAAAACAAGCGTCAGGTTGTGTATACAATACCAACCTTGAATTTCACATTTTATACCGCAACAAATAAGTATTATTATTATTTAATTATATAAAAATGAGAAGAGACATTTTCATCCTCTAATTACATTTCCTTTAAAAAAATTATGCACTTGAAACTATTATATTCAACATTTTAAAGTGGAATGTGTCTCAATTTTACTTTACGATAATTTAATAATATCTCGATTATCGGAATCAAAAATTCTATAAGTATATAAGAACATTAAAATCGTAATAGTTTTAGAGTTGTAAAACAGTTAAAATTGACTACCGCGTAAAACGGATAATATGCGACATGTGTACATTTGTGCTAACGTATCGATTTATCATATTTTCTAAACTCAACTAATATCAATTCTACTATTAAACATATCACAAAGACCCTATCCTTTTACTAGACCCTATACTTTTCATACCTTTTAAAATACACTTAAAAAATAATTTTGCAAACAGGTAAAGAATATATATGTATGTATATATATATATATATATATATATATATATATATATGTATATATATTACTACGTTTTTATCCGTTATATATATATATATATATATATATATATATAATAGATAAAAAGTACGTTACTCGTAACTCTGTTGCTCCACTATCATCTGATATCGTTCCTCCTTCTCCAGCATTTCTCTTGCTCTCCTTTCTTGTCATTTCTTTCCTTGTACAACTCACTCGCGGAAGCATCATTAATTACGTTTTAAGTGCGTTTCAAGTACGTTTTTAGATCTTAGGTTTTCCCATGCAGGAAAAACGCGAAATCTGGTTTCGATAAGTTACATCGATGTGCTCGAGACTCGTTAGTTAGTTGATCATGGTGTGATATTGGTCTTAATTATTGTAGGAAATAATGTTCGATGTCTCGTATTACCTCGCGCGATGGCAATTCGTAAAATATGCGACATGCAGCAATTACCACTCATTCAGAAGGTTTGTATACGAATGTAGCGTCGAACGCTGTATACAATACTAACCTTGAATTCCAGGAAGTCCTAATTCTTAGAAAAATGTTAACTTTAATGTGCTACAGAAAATATTCTGTTTCTTGGGATTTAAATCGTAATTTTGTGATCAAGGAACTGTATTAGTACATTAAGTGAAACGTGCTTGAATAAAAATCTATTATGATCACTTTTCGTTAAGTTTACATTCCAAGATTAAATTGTGTTTGAACAGAGAGAGTTCATGAAGTTTATGAAAGAGTTAATCGATTTCTCCTAATTGGAAAAATTTCTGATATAACAATAAATAATAGAAAGATTGTATACACATATAACCTTTATAAAAACGTAAATAAAAAACTAAGAAAATAAATCTTCTCTTCGACAGTGATTAACAATCCAAAAAGAAGGGTATTATTTGACGACAAACTGGCTATATAATGTCTTTATTTATATTCACGATGTTCCCTCTCATGCCTTCACAAATGTTTGACACGTTTTTCTACACTTGCACAAACTGATGTCTTTTTTATTTATTATTTTATATTTTGACTCTATTTGACGCACGGCCTTCTGTGTAATACTGTTGTGTAAAAAAATATACCTCACTTGAAAAGGACCAAAACCAATGGTCGAAACGTCGTGAATACAAATAAAGACATTATATAGCCAGTTTGTCAAATAATACCCTTCTTTTTGGTAAATAAAAAAGTTATCGATGGTGGTATAGAATGTATAGAGAAGTTCTAAAAAAGATTAATGTTTTTCATATTAATATATATAATTTTTTGCACATTAATATTCACTTATTAAAAGTGAACATTTGCAACAATAAAAAAAAGTATATATATATGCATTTTCTCATATGTGCTTCAACCGACTTGATCTAGAAATTCTTTCCCTCAGCTTGGGCATTGTGGATCCACTCGTAGCACAGACAGTGAGCGCAAATTTAATTAATCATGGTCGGCGCTAATCAATATTGATGCAGCCGACGATACAGCGGGCACTAACGACTTTGATAGAGATAAAGCAACGTAGTTGCAATTGAAGTTGCGATCACTTGGGAACACTTTCTCTGTGTTACAGAAATATAAATTATAATTAATTCGAGAGAGCGCAACACGCTCGAAATTCGTCGTGGGAATATAACGCACAATCGTTTTTCACTGTGGCACTGAGTCGCCATGTGTTTATCAAGTAAAACTAACAGAATTATTCGTATTATGTAAACGGAATAATATTCACTGTTGAAACTGTCGCGCAGATAACACGGTACGTTTCGCGCTCTATGTATCCACGATACTTGTCCGCGGCATCTCATCTGTCGTCACAGAGAAACAAGCGCGATGGGAACTTGTTTATCTAACACTTTGTGCAAAGCAAAGCAAACGCGCCGCGATGCGGCGATAATCAGCGCGCGCGTCTACAAACTGAGATTTCCGCGGAAAATGCATTTTCAAAGGATTCTCACGGGAAAAGCCGCATTGATATAAAACGCAATTTCTCATCTAACTTTTTATTATATAATCTTTCAAATATGATGTTAACAATGTCGACAATGGGACTTGTTAAGTGGCAGACAAGAATTTACATTAAGAAAGGTAAGGAAGTGATTTATATGACGAGATAACGAACTCCGATGCGTTTTTTTGAAGAATATATTCTTAAAAATGTGTATCGCGAAAACGGCGACGAGTGAAAAGTATAAGTATCAATCGCGATCTAGATAATTCTGACGTTAAATGGCGTGACATGTTTATCAGCCATCAGATACACATGTTGCACATGTTTACCTACGTTTTACGCGAGAAGGAACGCGCAAGTACGTGTCACGTGCAAGCGTGTTTTGTCACCGATAAGGATATCCCAGTTGCATTTCTTTTAGTAGAGTCACTTAGTGAAAGCATATCCACGTTTATACACACAAAATTGAAATTTTTCAATTATTTCGTCACTATTCATGTAAAACAGATTCGTTAAAATTATATTTTATGTATAAAATTCGCAAAAAATAATATTTTAATTGAGGGTAAAATTATAAAACGTTGCACATTTGGAGACTCATTATTATCAACATAAATAATTAGTTACAGAATATATATTGTTTTGGTATAAACTTATATTCAAACGAATATTAACATTGAGATAGACAATAGAAGTATAATGGTTAGTATGTCTTTCAACTGATTACGTATAATTTTCAATGTTATAAATAAATAATGCAATGTGTTTCTGGAATTAGATTAAATTGGAAAGAAAAGAAAGGAAAATAAAAACGTTGTCTTTTGTCAGAGAGCTACGCTGTATCCTCTTTACACTTCTTCCTTCGAATACGATTGAGTTTATCTTCTTTTCTTCGTCAAGTCTCTGAATTAATAGATTAAGCACAAGAGAGAGAAATAGTTTCCGCGCCGATCCGACGAAAAATAAACGACACCAGATTCTATTTGCCGGATTATCCGTGGAAAAATCGATCGCCTTGCGGGGCGCAATTTACTGAAATAATTAATACCATGTCGATGGTGCAAGTAGTCGAGCAGGTGACGTGCACGGCAGGATTAAAGCGAGAGTACCTGTGTGTTCAACATCCTGTGTATGTACAACGAGAACGAAAACTCGCGAGCTGAGAAGGAATCGCTGAATAATGCAGGGTCGGACGTCAAAGCGGGCTAAATCGATAGTATAAAAATAAGGCACACGTCGACTTCGATCGGAGAGAAGCATGGACGGACGGAGGAGCGCGCGAGTTCAATACTCCGAAGCGAAAATTTCATCAGCCAACCCCGACCAGGATGGTTAAATTGACGTGGTCGGCTAATTTGAATTCTTTATGAAAGTTTACACCTGGCCGGAAGGTCGGATAAAGCAGGATAGACCGTCCGTTATCGCGAAATCGCCGAACGAATGCCAACGGCTTTGTTCCCGATCGATTGGGACATTGAACGTGAGGGGAGTGATGGTACACAGAGATACGTGTCTGCTAATGTCGTCGGGTAAACCTGTACGACTCAAAATCAGTGATGAATGAGCTATATTAATTTTTAATGAAAAATCACTTGCGAAATAAGATTACATGAAAATTTAGAAGATGGTTTGAATATCGGTGTGTTCGAAAATATAGATATATCTCTTGTAATGATGAATAATAATTTCGGAAGGATACATTTCGAACAATATTAAAGGCAACCCACGTTGAACAAGTTTTCGTTCGCTTTGCAATTGTTAACGCACACATTGCTGCACGCATTTTTGTTCCTTACTATCCCATTCTATCAACATGATAGCTTCCACAAGTGCGGAACGTAAGAAAATATCAACATGATAAGTTCTTATGAAAAATGCGAAAAATGACCTTTCAAAATACAAATAATATAATAATATATTTGACATTTTTCTATATAATTGTTAGTACAGAAAGTGCCTCAACCTCAACTACTACGTGGTTTAACTTTTCTTATTTTAATTATAATTCCATGGTAATGAAAAATGAATTATGAGGGAAATAATTTTAAGTTACTTAATGAGTTTTTCATATCATTGCTATATTTACGTTGCTATCATTTGAAATTAAAAAGTAAATTATGAATTTTTCAAAATATAAATTTATTTTTGAAAATTTTTGTTTTTAACACTTTGGTAAATATTTTTCTTAAATTACTGAGATCTATGTTTATTTTATTTGTTAATTTGTATTTTATAACGACTTTTATTTTATTTTAATTTATCTATTGGTTTAATAAATTGAATTGTTAAAGAAAAACTTATCACATTAACATAAATTTTTAATGATAAAAATGAGGGAATGATGAGAGAGGGGAATGATAAAATCAAAATAATCAACAAAAAGTGATCATACTTTAATTTCCACTTTAATTTAGACGGCAATAAGTTTTTACCTCACAAAACATATAAGATACTTATATAAATTATTACATAATAAAATAATTACCTTGTTAAATTTTACAGTGAGGGAATCATACATAAAATGTAATGTTGAATAATTAGCAGAAAATTATTGCGCTTCTACAAATCTGTTCGTGCTGAACAACAATGATGTTATGGTTGCATTGGCAGTATTGTTAACTATTAAAAATTCATAAGCGTGGCAATATCACTAAATTTAAAAAAATACAACACAAGTGTTCATAAAATGTAGGAGGAATGTGTTTTTGGGACCCGAGATAACCAATGAATTATCAAATGATTTTTCGTCTGTGTACTTAATGAGGCATATTTACTATAAAAAAGTATTTTAAAGTAATTAATGAAAATTAACATGAACGTTTCATAAAACAAGATGAATTATTACCATTATATACATCGAAATGTTGAGTTTAGGACATGAGGAGGAATGATATTTAGGGTATTTAGCTACCATGTTTTATTTTGGAAACAAGAACACTAAAATTATGTATGGTACAAGTAACTATACTGGTATAGTTTCCATAAAAATATTAATCTAAGAACATAATATTAATAATAGGTAAAAATGGTAGGGACACAATTTTCAATTTTTCTGAGAACTAGTCGTATACATAGTCTGAGATGGAAAACTCGCGCTCATTTGTAATGCATTTTTCAAACCGCATTTCAAATGAATAAATGATCGCTGTGTAATAACAACTTTTTATTTGACCGTGAGAAGAGGAAAAAGAAGAGCAAGGAGGAGGAAGAGAAGGAGGAGAGAGAAGAAGGAAGGAGATCGAGAATGATATTCTTCTATCTGCATTAATGAGTCCGTAAAGCTATTATTAGTTTTGACGGCAGGAACCAATGCATTGATATTGGAGAACATTTTCAGCTGCCAATAACACGTTTGCATGAAGATTCCCCTGTTCTTAAAGATATACTCATTTTTCAATGTCAAATTAGCGTATTAGTAGCTATCTAAATTAGTTATTATTAATT
>CABEGB010000985.1:0-62310 GCA_901521435.1 Crematogaster levior
CAAAACCATTATTTCTCTGATTTCTTCGACACACCTCCTCCCGACACATCTTCAAGTGATCGATCGAGGGGACAGGGATTCCTCATCAGAATCAACCAACCAACCAATCAATCACAAGGGGGAAGAATAACAGAACTAATAATCAACTAACTAATCATCCTCCTCCTCCTTCTGAGGAGAGAGATGAATTCAATCTTTCTTCCTTTGAGGAGAGTTGATAATAAATTAGCACGACACGACCCTGATGTCCTCCTCCCTCCTGAGATTTTGAGAGAGGGATCCATATCCTGAGGGGCATCGATCGATATCGGGATAAGGCTCCTGAGATTCTCCAGGGGAACCATCCGAGAGAGACTGCAAGATGCCCCTCCAGATTTTGAGAATGAAGAGGGGAACTGATCGATCCTGATTGGTCCGGTCTCCTTCCTCCTGATGATTTTTGCGCGCGCTTTTGAGAACTTAGGCGACGATCGATTTCTCCGATTCTCCAGTGCGATGACGATTGTCATCGTCACGTCACGCCGATTGATTCACCGATCGATCGATCGATCGAGAGAGAGAGAGGAGATGACGAGGATATCAACATCGACGATCGAACAAATCGATGACAACAAATCAATTCCAATTTCCTGATATTCTTTGAACCACATTCCAAGATTTATTGATCGACGTTCATCGTTCTCCACTCTCCCCAAATCAAAACAAAACAAAACAAAACGCACCAAAAACGTTCAAAATTTCCCACTCTCCTGCCCTTTTCACTTCCCGATCATCGATTCTTCTTCACCATTATCGGGCCCCCGATATATTGATATTTTCCTTTTATATTGTCCAGCCAAATCATCTGATCGACGTGCATCCTCCCCATGCGTGCAGTGATTCGATTGATTTTTAAACTTAGGTCCTCCTTTAAAAGCCACCACCCACCCAAACGCAGATCGATCGATGCCAAATGGCCGATTGAAATTATCGACATCGACGACATTTTCTTTCTTCTTCCTGATTACATCATTTCTCTCCTTCTCCTCCTGTCATTTTCTTCAGGTGCGGTAACCAAATAAAACCCATGAAAATTGATCGATTTTACGCCCTCCCTCCTCTCCTCCCCTCCTCCCGACATACCTCCCTAAAAACCAGCGGGCTGGGGAAGGGGGCTCTCCTTCCTGCCAGCGCGCGCTAACATCACCACACCGGAAGATAGAGGATAGATTCCTCCGATCGACTCGATTCCTGATCATCTGATCGATTGATCTCCAGCCCTTCTCCTTCTCCTCCTGGAGAGAGATAGGAGGGGAGGGGATAATATCGATCGAGGGGGAGATTGAGGGGATTGATGAGATAGATCTTTCGCGCGTATGTGGGGGAACTGGGGGAACGAACCGCAACCGAACCAAACCGCAAGGGGAACCAACCTCCGAATGATTCTCTCTCTCTTCTCCTTCCTTTTACCATGTTCCAGAAGATCTCATTCCTCCTCCTCCCATTTTGATGGTATGAAGATATCCTCATCCATCCATAGTCCATCCAACTACCATCCTCCCGATCTCCCGACCGATGAATTGATCGTAGCATAAGAACTGGGGAGAAGGTAGAACGGGATATCATATCATTATTATTGTAGAACATCCATGCGTGTGTGGGTGTGGGGATTAATATTATGAGACGATGGATATTGATATTGATGATATATATAGATATTGAATCGATAGAAGGAAAAATGAGGCAAAGCACGAATTGAAACGAAACGATCGATAATAATAAGTTAAGACATTTGAGAGATTGTGGCTGGGGACATTACCATTACAGTGCAGCCGAATATCCCCTTCTCTCTCTCTTCTCTTTCTTCTCTTCTCTCCTCTCTTTCTCTTCTTCTTCTCTTCTTCTCCTGATTCCCCAGAAAGATTGAATGAACCCATATCCTGATCCATCCATCATCAATTCCTGATCACTTTCATCATTATTTCATCTTCACTTTATTACATAAACATCCCGGTGTTGTAGGGGGATAAAGGCCGGTAGGAAGGTGGGGGAAGCCAAATAAGGCCACTCATCAGATTGCCATCTTCGGGAGAACCCCAACACACATTAGAGACACAGACATTGATTACGCTTTTCTTCACATTATCATTATCATTACTGTCATTAATATCGACATTATCATTAAATATCATATTAGCTTACGCCACACACACATTACACATTACATTACTATCATTGATATTTTCTTTCTCTGATTGACTTCTTCATCACCGATTATCAGAGATTCTCTTCATTTCCCCATCATTTCTCCTCGATTCACTGATGAATTTCGATTACCGATTACCGACGCCGATTACCGATTACCTTCCTCCTGATTGATCGATTGACTGATCGATTGATATCGATGAGGAGATGATGCCAACTGATTGAACTCCTCCTCCTCCCCTCTCCTCCTCTCCTCCTCCTCCTCCTCCCTCCCCTCCTCCTCCTCCTCCCTCCCTCCTCTCCTCTCCTCCTCCTCCTCCTCCTCCTCCTCCTCTCCTCCCCTCCTCTCCTCCTCCTTCCTCCTCTCCTCCTCCTCCTCTCCTTCTCCTCCTCCCTGATCCTGATTCGATCGACTCGATCAGATCTGATCGATGAAGCGAGTGCTGCTGCTGCTGCTGCTACTTGCCATGTTCTTCCTTTCTTTTCTTTCCTTTCCTTTCTTCTTTCTTCTTTTTCTTTCAAATTTAAATGAGGATTGATTCTCATGCCGCCCGCCTGATTCCCGATCCCGCAGTGCATCCTGAAAAACGCCGTGTAAAAACCGAACCGATCGATATTTTCTTTTCTTTTGAAGAATAAGAATAAGAAGTAGTAGTGGTAGGGGATAGAAGGAGGGGGTGGGGGTTGGGGATAGGGAATTGAATGCTCTGATCTGATAAGATAGATAATCCCGGGGGCGATCTGATTCATGCGTCCGGGCCTGATCCATCCAGATCAGTCCTCCTCCTCCTGATCCGATTCGGAACATCCCATTCTTTTGTAGAATTATAAAATTCTTCTTTTTCTCAAATAGTAAGTTACATACTGAAAGGAACGGTATTATATTTTAAATCATCCTACAATTTTGTAATATATTAATTTAAGCAACTTACAGAGGCCGTGTGTCAAATAGAGTCCAAAATAATAAAGAAAATTTGGTTTGAAAAGTAGAAAACACGTCAGAGATTTGTGACGGCATGAATGGAGAAATAACGAAATGTTGTTTATCAAGAAATGTAATTCAGCCATAGCCAAAAGACACAAAAATCAATCACGATTTATGACGACCTCGTTAGCATTATTTGATTATATAGTTATATTTTTATTTATTTATTTATTTATTGATACTGTTAGCTATTTCTGATTATATTTTTATCATTTAACATATTTTCTTGATCCATTTATGCATCATCTAGCACATCTATATTTTTATCTATTTTTCTATCTTCAATAGCACGTTCAACTATTTATTTATTTATTTATGTCTGGTCAAAATTTGTCCTGGATTAAGAGAACGGTAGAATTTGTTACCACTCAGTCCCCATTCATGCCGTCACAAATCTCTGACGTGTTTTCTACCCCTTTGTACAAACTGAATTTTCTTTGATTGTTTTATACATATATGGACTTTATTTGACATACGGCCTCTGTAAGTTGTAAAATTAATATATTATAAAATTGTGGTGGATGATTTAAAATAATACCGTTCCTTTCAGTATGTAACGCTGCTGAGAAAAACAGTATTATACCATTTGAAAGAACCAGAACCACGATCGTGAACACGAATAAAGATATCGTATAGCCAGTTTGGCGTTGAATAATACCCTTCTTTTTGAATAACTATAATTTTTATCGTGTAATTTTTACCTATTTATAACCCAAGTGTATTGAAAGCTCGACCGTCTCCTTGCAAGAGATATACTTTTTCGATCTCGACGCCAAGCGTGTCAGCGAGAGGGAGACGGATTTGAGACGAAGATATGTTCGGTGTTTTTTTAGCTGGGTTGAGCCAAGGTTATGCACGTACACGGCTCTTTCCTCAAAAGTGATGTAGCGCGCACACAAAAACTGTGTACGTGTGCGCCCGGCGTCGGCCAGCTAGAGAACGCAGACGTATCTTCGCATTATAAATTTGTATACATACATACATATGTGTCGTACATACATATATATGTATATATATATATATATATATATGTATATATATATTAAGAATAATATAGGCTTCAAATTGGATTACAAGATATTTGGCAATAAAAATCACATTGACAAGCACGATCCAGTGAGAAGAGATCTATCGAGTCGACATTATCGAATTGACGTTGAATTGATGTACTGCACGATCGATAACAATTTGATATCGATTTGATGGTCATCACTGGGGATATAAATCAGATAATTTTTAACCAGATTAACCATACATATTTAATTAAAAATAACCCGATTTATGTCGTGCTTGGTGTCATTTTAATCGTGAAAATGCCATCCATTAAAATATTTTCAAATCAATAAAATGCGAAATAAATGCTCTAGGTTTTATTTTTATTCCCATGTTTACTTTTTATGGATAAACTGAGCCTTTTTAAGGGGGTCGAGTGATGGAGTTGAGAGTCAGGTGTGACCTATTTGATAAATGAAATCCTACCGATTCGAATGGTATCTTTATTTACCCTTCTACCGTGCAAAATCATGACTCCACTTGAAATTTGCATTTTTACACAGGCTCTTATGGAGCGGACCGATAAAATATTGTATCCTCGTTATTTACCAACCTCAATTAACGAGTTACTACTTACAAAATACTTTTTAAGATAAAGACTTAAGCTTTCATATGGTGTGCCGAAAATATGGTAACCGTGAAAATATCGAGATATTTAGCACAAAAAGTGGTCACAGCGTTGTATTTCCGGAAACATGTAAGGAAGACATTGCTTACGTGACGTAAGGCGCGCTTTAATATACATATCACTTACATAACCTCCTTAAAGTTTCCCCTCTCGCTTTTCCTTTAAGGTTACTGACTTTCGTTAAATTGTCCTTTCCGACGTCCTCACAGATTCGAGAGGTATTTCTCCACGCTTACTCCACTAGAGGTATTTCTTTGAACCATTTTCACATACACTTGTATGTTAAAAGTGCATAAAAATAACGAACGTCGACGACACGTCGCAGTTGATCAGAGTTTACCGACTGATACAGCCACATCACGTCAAACAGCGGCGTCATTGGTTGAATGTGAAGAAGTCAAACTCTACAACCATTTACATTAATTACCAAATAAAGTTTACTGAAAATCGCGATATTTTTATTGTGCTTTAAAATATTAATAGTTTATCAACGCGATTAAAACGCTTTATTGTGCGGAAAGCACTTTTTGTTTGTTTTTGACTTCGAGCCGGTATACGCCGCTCGTCCCTCCTTAAATCAACGCTGTAGCAAGCGAGGAAAGCGAGAGAGAGAACGAGTAAGAGCAAGCGAGATCGCCAACATCAAAGAGAGTTCTGAAGTTTCGACGCGAGCTATCTTAATCTCCACCCATCATTATATTTCAATTTACTATATAGAAAAACAAGGTCCGAAAATAATTGTAATGGCTTAATAGATTTGCGATTAAAATGACACCAAACACGACATAAATCGAATAACTTTAATTAATAAATTAAAGCAATAATTAATATAGCTTCTTGGATTATGTAATTCGATTTATGTCGTGTTTGGTGTCATTTTAATCGCAAAAATCTCATTAATCCATTACAATTATATTTTTCGACCAAAATGCAAAATGTAAATTTTATTTTCTATAATAAGACATGAAGATATAATACCAAAGATTGGAGATTAAGATAGCCTATGTCGAGATTCTCGGCACTCTTTTGATGTTGGCCATCTCCTGCTTGCTCCTTTACTCGTTCTCTTCTTCTCGCTTTCCTCGCGCCCAGCGTCGAGATTTTAAAGAGCCTGCTTGTCTATGAAAAGTAAACATGGAATAAAAAATAAAACCTAGAATATTAATTTCGCATTTTATTGATTTGAAAATTTTAATGGATTAATGACATTTTCACGATTAAAATGACACCAAACATGACATAATTCGATTACTTTAATTAAATTTGGTTAATCTAGTTAAAAAATATCCGATTTATATCTCCAGTGAGAGAAATGACCATCAAATCGATATCAAATTGATATCGATCGATGCAATTTACATCCAATTCGACGTCAATTCATTTAATGACTCGAGAGATCTCTTTCTTACTGTGGATAGATCGTAAGGCTTATTAGTGTGTGATTTTAATCGTAAATATCTTGGCTAATGCAATAAAATGACAACCAATATATATGTATATGTATATATATATATATATATATATATATATATATATATATATGAATGTATGGACGTATGCATGTATGCATACAAATTCTACAGGGTTGGGAAAGTAACATTTGTAACGAGTTACAGTTACAGTTACTATTTTCAGTAACTGTAACTTAACTGCGTTACTTTTTATCGTAACCGTATCCGTAATCTCTAGTTACATTTATACAATAACTGTAACGAATTCGTTACTTTATAGTTACTTTTTAGTAATTTTAAAATGGAATACGAGAAGATAAATCGCGACCAATCATTGTCATTCTATTCTTTCACTCTAATCGCGAAATGGCTGTGATTAGTGCAACTAATTCGCGTTGACTTCGTATTCCATCCGCCTATCAACTTTGTATAAAATATAGCGAAGGTTGCTGCTATGCGGAGTGATACACGCGAACGATTATTTCTAAAGGGGGACTTCTTTATGGGAGGGCGTCCCGGTTCTGGTAAGTAGCAGTTATAGCAGTTGAGAACCAATAGTTCATGGGGATGGACGGTTTGACTCCTCGGGGACGTCGTGTCTACGCCCTTCAGATATTGCGTCAGCTGTCGTGCGAGAGAATATTCTCCTTGATTACGTGCCTTGTCGCATTACGCTCTTGTGTGAACCTCGCATTGCGTCAGCCGTCGCGAGAGTATTCCTGATTACGGTCGTTATTACGCCTTGTGTGAACCTTTGCATCACAGCATTATCCGTCGCGAGATTACGCGGCGACGCAGCCAGGTCGTGCCGTGTCGTGTCTGTCTACGGCCTTGGGCGGACATTCTGAGTGGACCTTTGTATCCATGGCGGGATTGCAAGGAGGATAGCGACGAGCTGCTGTGCTCTGTGTGGACTTATGTGGTGGGAATACGAGGCATCACGGACGCCCCCTCATCCTTCTGAAGGATGACCTCACATAGACTTGGAAAGTAGCCTTGAATCTCTTTTTACTATAGCTTGAGGCTTCGGCCCTCCAAGTGTTACCAAAGTGTTGAGGCTTCAGCATTATTCTACTACGCTGAGACTTCATCTTTACGTCATTGATGTCACGACCTATACTATGTGAGAGATGTCAAGCTTATGCTTTGCCAGAAAGCGGGGACAAGCGGAAAATTGTGAAATTTTTCTATGACCTAATTGCCAATCACCGGGATTTTATATCAGATATTGGAGAGCATGTTTATTATGTACTAAGCATTTTACCTATAGTGGTTACTATTAAAGAGGATTATTTTCCTGGTTCATACTTTTCAAATATCACTCAGAGACAGGGCTTTAAGAGTTCTAATTTACACACAGTTTGCCGCAGTATTAAAAGAACTATTTGTTAAATTGTTACGTTTCGGTTTTCGGTAGTTTATACAACTTTTCGTGCCATGGAAGGTCGGTTACCTATCGAGTAGAGTTTTTGGAACGTAACCTGAGTGCTTAGTGAACGGTGGTAGTATTAAACGCACTATATGGGATTTCGCGCGTATTTCAGTATTCAATTGCTTAGTTAGAGTTAAGTTTATTAAGTTATTAAGTTAGATATATGTCTGTCCAAACAAAAAGATATAGTTCAGTTAGCCTCTTTTGAGAGCCACACAAACACACGAAAGTGGATTCAATTTTAGCTGCTATACATCGACCTCTAAAATAAAACGAGTGAACCAACCAAGTACAAGTGAAAATCAACCGGGTATCAGTCTTCGAGTAGATGAAAGATAAAATTCCATGGCCAGCATATTCCGAAGTTTTCACTTTCCAACCAAAGATGAGCAATAATGAAAATTTTGTTGTAAATTTCAGGTCAGGGGAGAAAGTTGTCCACGCAAATAAAAGTTCAACGTCAAATTTAAGAAAGCCATATAAAGGCAAGTTCAATTCATCTAACAACCACCCATTGGTTGTATGTATTATTTGTCATACATGTATTATGCGTATATTTATTAAAAGTTGCATTACTATTAAGTATTAACTTCAACCAGCAAATTATATTCCGATAACTTTTTAGTTTTCTCAAGGAATCCATACAATTCCTTACCACTATTACGTAAACACACCTACTATTATTGATGCAACCATAAAGTGATGATATATGTAAGAACATATAAATTAATATAAATTAACAGCTTCTTAATTAATACTCTTTCATTAAATCTATACCAAAATAAATTTTTAACTATCTAAGCTCTAAAGTACACCGAACATAGCAAAAAGAAATCGCCACATGTCAGAATAAAGTAACGGATAAGTCATTATGATAATAATAATGTTTTATTGTTTCTACAAATATGTGAAGCTATGACATTGTATAATGTGTAAATATATGTATGTGTATGTGATTATTATAACATATAATTATAGCAACATCGCATTTTGGTGACAACAAAACTTTTATTTCAATTACCACCGTTGTTATTTCACCACGACCAGAGTCTCGCTGCAGACAGAAGAATACCGTTACTATGGTGGACATTGTACTCAATTTTTCATTATACTTTTTCTCCTTTCCTGAAATTGATTTTTGCTTGTTTTCTACGTTTTTCCTTATTGTATATTTTATTAACATCTTATGGTTACAATAACATTTTATATCCAGCATGAAATGGTTTTATTTGCAAGCATTCAATATATACTACTTCAAATTTTCTTATTATCTATCCTAAGATACTTATATATATATATATATATATATATATATATATATTTTTAAATATATATTTTATATAATTTTATAAAAATAACTCCACATTGTCTACAAAAATAGACAGGACTGCAACTAAAACGATGAAATAAGGATTCTTTGGATAAAATTAGTGTAAAAACAGTATCTGATGGAAAGAGTTTGAAACTTACAGTGTCACAAAATACATTATTAGACAATGTTCAGATAATGGAATTTGTTATTCATGACCTCCAGCCTCTCCTCAGTTGTGGATAGTCCAGCATTTCTATTGATTTGGTTTGTAGGATTGGCCTTCTTTCTAGTAGTAGTGTACTATGTGCAGGAAAACATTAAAAGACGAAAGACTCATTAAAAATATTATGGAATGAAAACTGCTCTTTGAGAATAAATTAGTAAATGTGGAAATAGCATCAACTATAGATTTATGGAGTAAAATAAAAAGGTCAGTAATATAATTACATAGATTTTCTTTTGTATTTATTAATTATATTTTTCGCAATTCTACTGCGTTGATCTTGCTTATCTCTTCGGTTAAATATTATACACTGCAAAAATTATAATTTTATGTTCAACATTTATTTAAAATTCATTAACAACTGGCGTTTGATCCTCCTTCTCTCTTCTTTCTCTCTCTCTCTCTTCACTCCACTCAAGCCTCGTTCACTCGCTCACTCGCTCACTTCTTTTTGCTCAATTGCTCACTTCGATATTATATTTTTATATTAATGATGTTTTGTTAAATTTATTTGTTTTTACAGAAGTTATTTCTAGAATTACAGTTCACTGGATTAACGAAGAAACCTTAAAGGGAATCAGCTATATTGGCATTGTTAAGCAAGAAAATATAATCACCGTCAGCACGACAAATAAAAATACATAAACGTACAAATTTAAAACGTAACGTGATGCATCACATATTATAAAGGTCAGACGAAATAATACAGCAATTACAACATGCGCACACGGGTCAACTCGGTGGTTAGGCTAATACTGACAAAGACGTAATAACCCCACGAGCAAACACGCCGCGCGAGTGAAGTCGCCCCACAAGAGTAAACACGCCGCATTTTTCCGTCGCGAGAAAGTAACCGATGACAGTAAACGCGCCGCGTATTATTCCGCGGAATAAAGTACGATGTCTCAAAAATCAAATTGTCTCAAGGCGATTGGACGTACATCGCGTCATTCATCAATACAACCAATAAGAAGCGTTTAGTTCCTCCGCCTGCGCTCACTTCTCCGCGTTAGAGACCACCGTCCACCACACACGAATTCATATCTGCTAAGTATCTTCGAGTAGAAGTACAATCGTTCGACAAGCTAGTATCGCAATATCGACCTCACCAAATTTTCCTAAAGTTTCTAAAGACTCGTGTGTGCAATCGCGCATTCCAGATCGGCTACGGCTCTAGACGTCGTCGCGGTCGTCTGACCACCACGTCCCCAGGCGTTACCTGATCAGGACGAATAATATGCTCTTTTAAGCATACGAATCGATGGCCGAGTGCCTCGATCATATACCGAACACGTTCCCAGGCGTTACCTGACCAGGACGCATGAGTGCCTTAAGCGTACGAATCGATCAACACGCAACCTCAGGCGTTACCTGATCAGGACGAAGGCCACGATGCCTTAAGCATACGAACGATGGCCACGAGTGCCTCGATAAATCGAACACGTTCCCAAGCGTTGCTGATGGACCAGGACGAAGGCCAATGAGTGCCTTTAAGCGTACGAATGATCGTCAACACGTTCCCAGGCGTTACCGACCAGACGAAGCGCCACGTGAAAGTGCCTAAGCGTACGGCACCGATGGCCACGGAGTGCCTAGGACCATAGAAATTGACATTGCAAAATAAACAAACGCAGACAAACTTAAAATAAATAAAGCCCACGAAAATACAGTTGTGATGCTGACAGTCATCCCGACTGACGATCCAGCATGCCGCAGAATAAAAAGGGAGACATACGTACATCGCCGGCCAAAAGCTATTAATGAGGTTCATGTGTGAAGTACACAAAAATAAAAGTATGCCGCACCACGACTGAAGAAGCGATCCAACTCTGCCAAAGCATTTAGTAAATTAAATATTCTAAAATTTCTGCCTTCCTTTAAAAAGGTAGGTGGTAAAGAAATCATGTCAAGATTCTTTGCAAAGTATAGTATTATTAACTTCTGTTAAAAATCTATTTCGAATGAGCAGATATTATTCATAACACACTAAGTTGTTTAATCCAAACAAAAGTCGGTTTAAACCATAAAAATCATAGTTATTTAATTGATAGAAACGAGAAACACGATATCGAACAAAATTGTGCTATAAAATAAAATTAAAAATATTTTTAAAATAGTTTTAATTTTTGTAAAACTATTCTTAATTTTTTTAGTATATCCATTAAAATAGTCGTAACAAAAAAAAGAAAAATGAAATAATGTGTCATAAAATTGTAATTATTTATTGAAAATATAAATGCATATGTACTGAAAATTAAATATGTGTATAAAAAAACCTAAAAGACTTATCCCCGCTACAAAAATTTAATTGAAAGCACCAAGCGCCAAGTCCCAATAACTAAAATAACATTTGTACACACCTTCAAGCCAAGTATACATTGGATTAAATCACCTTATATCTTTGCTACCATTGAATTGCCTTGCCTTTTAATATTATTCTCGACATCAGTATTTTCATTAATTTTTAATTTTCATTTTTGTAAATAATTTTTAATTTTATATTTTTACATTTGTTTTTTTTTGTTTTTAATTTTTATTTTATCGAACGTATAATAAATAACTTGTAGGGATATACCAAAAAATAAACCATTTTGTTTGATTATTTGTAAATTTTGGAAATATTTTTAGTTTTAGAGTTAATTTTACTTTTTGCAAAAGATCAAAGAACTTTTTGTTGATATCAATATTTTTTTAGAAGGTATAATTAAATAACTGATAGTTTTTTTTTTTTAAATATAAACCATTTTTATGTATTTATTAAAAATACCATATGCGTTTTCTACTAATTTCACACCTTTTTTTAAATAGGTTTTTAAATAGTTTTTAGAGTTTTTAATAATATACCATTTTTGCAAAGATCAAAAGAACTTTTTGACGCGGACTTATAACCTTTTTCATATTTTTTTTAAAAAGGTATCTAGATATCACTCTTTTTGAACATCAGTGTTCGATTTTTGTGTATATATATATACACATAATAATTTAAATGTATTTATAATATACAAAATAATTTTTTTGAAACTTTTTTTTATTTTTATAATTTATACTTTTTTATATTTTTATACCACTACTTTTTCAATTGAATACACCAGGAACTTTATTCATACTTATTTATACTATTTAAAATGGCGGACTCTATTATAATCATTGACCTAGTGTTCTTCAAGGTGAAAAAGAGATCCCTTTTTAAGAAGTAAAAACTGTAATTTCCAGCTGATGTGATTTACAAGATTCAAGGAAAATACGCTTGAATAACTTATTTATTTATTTTTAACATATTTTTATTGAGAAACACGTATATTTTTATTGTATTATTCGAAATTATTTCTTTGCAAATATGTACCTATATTGTGTGTTGTGTTCACTGAGGAGACTATTATTCTAATGCAAGAAATAATTTCGGAATAGCATACAAACAAAAACCAAAAGCAACAATTCATCAATAGCAAAGAACTTTACAACAAACTCTCAGGCTTAACTATAACAGATACTGAAACCATTTTTTTCATTGGATGTCATATCTCTTTTCACCAATATTCCATTACAACTAGCTATGGACAGCTTATCAAAAAGATGGACTCACATTAAACCCCACACGAAAATTTCAAAAACTGAATTTTTAACCACCGTTAAATTCATAATGAACTCAACGTATTTTTCCTTTAACAACAATATATACAAACAATGTTTTGGCACTCCCATGGGCTCACCATTATCCCCCATATTAGCTGACATTGTTTTACAAGATCTAGAACAACCTATTTTAGACTCCTTTCAATTTCATTATAAATTCTATTTCAGATACGTTGATGATATTATCATGTCTGCACCAAAAGATAAGGTTGAATCCATACTAAATTGTTTCAATAGTTATCATAACAGGCTAAAGTTCACTCTAGAACCTTGCATAAATGGAAAGATTAGTTTTCTTGACCTCAACATCATTTTACAAAAAAATAAAATATACATAGACTGGTCCAAAAGAACACATTCTCTGGCAGATTTCTTTCGTATCTGTCTGATCACCCTTTGAACCACAAAATAGGCACTATCTACAACCTGATAGATAGAGCAACACTACACTCACACCCTAGCTTCCATCAGAAGAATATACACCTATGCATCAACTTACTATTAAGTAACGGATATCCCCTCAACTTAATATTGAATTGCCTACATAAAAGAATCAACAAACACATTAACAACTTTATTAACATGGAAATAGAACAATCAGATAACTCAAACACAGATAACCAGAAACAATTCTTAGCTCTGCCATACATTAGAAACGTCACTGACAAAATATCTGCTGAAATTAAAAATTCTGACATAAATTTAGGATTAAGATGCATCAACAAATTGAACAAATTCATTAAAGTACATAAAGATAAAACTGAAAAGTCTAAAAAGAATAATGTCATTTATAAAATACAATGTAAAGACTGTGATGCATCTTATGTAGGGCAAACAAAAAGACAACTCTCAACTAGATTGAAAGAACATAGATACAATGCGAAGCTTGATCCAACAAAGCATTCGGTTGTCACGGAACACATGCTAAAATATAACCATACATTTGACTGGGAGAATGTTAGAATCCTTGATACTGAGCATAATTATCATAAACGTTTAATTTCCGAAATGATTTACATCAAATCCCAGAAAGTAAGCATAAACTTACAAAAAGACTCAGAGCAACTGAACGAGGCTTACTTCGATATTATCTCAAAACTTGCTAATTACCAAAGATAAAAATATCTATGACATTTTCTCTTTATAATAAACAGATGACAACACATTATTGTTAGGTGCTTCCCCTTCTTAATATCATGTTATTTGTCTACATGACCGTCGACCGTATTTCGATCTTCATGCTCAATTCGTTACGATAATAACAGCTATCAAGACGTTAGACAATAAGAGATCGCACGATGAAATCGGGAAGAGCAAGAACAGGTACTGTTCCAAAAATCAAGTAGCCTTAAATTATACCATAATTACTTTTTATGAATTTGTTAAAGTAATTACTACGACTATTCCACTAACTTTAAATACCTAAATATCTCCAGACATTTGAGCACGAATTACCGTTATCAAAATTTATAATGTTAACAATAATGTAAACAATAGATAATATAAATCTTGCTTTTCCTTATTCTCATCACGATGTAGCACACACATCTGGTTATCGCTCCTCGGAAATGGTCAATTCGTGGGAGCCACCATCACCAGGTAGCCCATGGTCATGTTCTTTCCAACGCCACTAACAATGAGTTTGCGCCCTTCACAAGGACTACATACTCGGCAAATATCTATATCTAATTTATGTTTTATTTATTTATATTTTTAAATTTGCGTTACTGAAGAGGGCTCAGTGAGCCGAAACGCGTTTAACGTTCGTAATGATTTATATTTGCGTACATACATATATGTCTAGGCTCCTAAAAGGCTTGTTTTAATTTGTGATTTGATATCAAAGGAGCCGTAATAAATTGTTTACTCTTATTTTAATAGAATATTAGATTTACTTCGAAAAGCTAAATTTTGTTGAGCAAGATATTTTACAATTAGAATTATGTGTTTAAAGATATTTCTCCAATGTGTCTGTTCTATATTTAAAATCTTTTCATTATGAAAATCTATGGTGTGCTGAGAAATCATTCGATTAGCGAAAAGTTGTCACCACTTAAATGCTTCAAGATGTTTCTTAGTTTGTTCATGCTCTTTAATAACACGATATATATTTGACCAATCAGAATAGCCAGAAGAACTTGAGAATTTATTTTCATTTCGTTTATATAAACAACAAGAAAAATAAAAAACAGAATTTTTTTATTTTGAATAAACTAACCAATTTCTGGATAATTTTTCACCGTTAGCCATTGTACGGGTATATATAAACTTGTTGAAAAGCATCTATTATTTGAATCTAACGGAAAATTAAAATAATTTGATTAGGAGGTGACACCATGATCAATCATCTGAATTGGAAAATCTTGTGAAATTATATCAGGCCAGAGACCTGGGTCCTCGAATTGATCACTCGGAACTAATTGAGATTTATCAACGTCGATATTTAATCAATATGAATTGAAGCAGAAGGCGAAATCGAATTTGAAAGTATTTTAGAAGGTGAAACATTTGCGATCGATGTTAATGACATTAATGATGGATTTAAAGAAGTAAACGAAGGGGAACGCAAGATGTGCTTGCTACTGATGAACTCGTTGAGAAAGGAATGGAAGCATTTGGTGTAGTTTTTTAAAATTTAGCTAATGAGCCTGATAATTTTTTACCTTTTTCTTTTTCCCTCTTTCTCTCTTGACGAAATTGAAAACCAGAAGGTTTTTTTATTACTCATGGTTCCGTAATTCGTATAATTCGTAATAAATATCATATATTAAAGCAAATAATACCGCTCGATAAAGATAAAATTCAAAAGTTTAAAAGATAAAAAGGCCAATAGAAACGATAATCGAGCAACATAGGATGACATACGAAACTTGGTATACTCACTAGAGGTTTATTAAAAGTAAATACATTGGACGACGTTTTGACTACACTGAGTCTTCTTCAGCAAATTAAAAAATAACCGTTAGGACTAATAAACACAGAGCGTGTTACAAAAATAAATCGGTTAATGTCAAAAAATAAGAGAAAGTCGTATAGGTATAAAATTAAAACATAAAGTATAAATAAAATCAATAGATATAAAAATAAATAAGAATAAAAACGCAAACATTTCGGAGCAAAGGGTCGATGGTAAAAAGAAAGAATGTAACAATTGCTGGAAGTAAGTAATCAACACGCACGACGATCTACAACAATAAAACGCATTTAAAGTCACAAAAAGATGAAACCTGTGGTAGAAAACCTATTCTTCGTTTGTTGGCGAGAATATGTTAGTCAGTTGATCGAGACCTGCTGTCGTTTTGCTCCTTGAAAGACTGTAAACCGCAAGAGTTTTACCGTTGAAAGTGTGAGGGTAACGCATTCTTCGGGGGGCGCCTGTTGGTTGGAAATGCTTGCGAGTACGGAACGCCCCCCTCGTCCGGACAGGAGGACCACCATGAGGTTTTAGTCGGTAGGAGTCCGATATAACCTTCCCCTCTTCCCCGAGAGGGGAGGGTATCCATGACGGATTTCCTCATGTAAAAAAAGGGGGGGGGGTAACGCATTCTAAGGGCATACAAAAAATTAGGTTCTCACAAAAATGTCGCAAACAGAAAACGGACGCATCAAATCCAATTATGACAAGTCGAAAGAGTACATCAATAGACAAAAACGTAAAAGGTAGTAAGATAATTGCAATACCTGTCAGAGATTTAGACTGAAATTACGTTTATCACGGTATACACAGCAGATGTCAGAAAACGTGTTAACACGGAACAGTCTAGACGAGTTGTCGACGTTTAGAGTAAAACAATCCTCTGACATTTGTCGCTTTGGGCGCTTTTGCAAGGTTTTCAAGGTGGGGATGTGAACGACAAATCGTTGATGAGATTGATGTACGTCTTGTTTAACAATTCAGTATCCTTTTGAGAATTAATCGCATGAGAATGTCTTTTTATATGTATCATTTTGCTTATAAGTCTTTTCTGGTAATTATGCTCAACGTCTAAAACTATGGCGTTGTCCCAGTCAAACTGGTGGTCAAAATCTAAGATGTGTTCTGAAATCACAGTATGTTTGGATGGGTCTGCTCTTATATTATATTTGTGTTCTTTTATGCGAATGCTTAATTTTCTCTTCGTCTGCCCAATATAAGACGCCTCACAATTCGTGCAATTGATTTTGTAGACAACATCATTCCTTTCAGATCGCAACTGCTCACCATACCACGGGGAAATGTATCTATTCAGTTGGTTTAAACATCTATATCCGATCGACACCTTAGATTTATCTATTATTGTCTTAAACTTAGAGATATATCGGATGAACGGTAAGGCTAAAAACGTTTTCTGTGGGTTAATAATTGTGGTTGAGATCGAACTACTTTTTGTTCTGAACTTGTTAGACAAGGTAGAAATTCTAGAGTTAATATGTTTAAAAATAAAATGAAGTGGGAAGCCATTATTTAATAAAATATTTATAACCAGTTCGATATTTTTGTGATGGAAACAAGGATGTGACAGCCATATCGCTCTGTCTAGTAAACTATATATGGTGCCAATCTTATGGTTTTGCGGGTGATTGGAAAAATAGGAAAGAAATCTGCCAGAAAACGTGTTTTTATGAAACCAATCAATCTTTATGCTATGGTTATCATTAATTAATTTGAGGTCTAGGAAGGAAAGAGAGTTGTTGTTTTCATATTCGATGGTGAATCTAAGTCTATCGTGGTATTCGTTGAACTTTTTCAAAATTGATAATGTTTCGGTGGCAGGAGCCGCTAAAATGATGTCATCTACATAACGGTAGTAAAAAGTGGGAGAGCAGTTGATGGAATTAAGAACATGTTCCTCCAGATCTTGCATGACAATATCTGCTATTATGGGCGATAGGGGAGATCCTCCTCGGTGTTTCAAAGGTGTGTTTAAATATGTTGTTATCATATTTAAAGTACGTAGTACAAAATTAATAGCCTTCATGAACTCTTGTAGGGATAATTTAGTGTTAGAACTGATATAGTTCCATCTATTAGTAATACCCTGGACTGCAAGATTTAGGGGAACGTTCGTGAAGAGAGAAGACACATCCAAAGAAAGTAAAACATCTGAATCATTCAAGTTTAGTCCCGACAACCGTTCGTAAAGTTCAAAGCTATTTTTTATATGGCTATTTGGAAGTGGAAGGTTGTCATTAATGATCTTGTTCAAAAAGGAAGCCAAATTGTAGAGAGCACTATTTGTCGACGAAACAATTATTCTAAGAGGATGATTGTTTTTGTGTATTTTAGAAAGCCCGTAGGCTTTGGGAAGTGGAGCATCGCTACTCCTTAGCGTTAGAAATTCTTTCTTGGTAATATATTCTTTCTGTAACCATATTTTTAATATGTCGTTAAGTTGTCTTTCTAGTACGGAGGAAGGATTTTTCTTCACCGTGATGTAAGTATCCTTGTCACTTAAAAGCGTCATCATTTTATCATTATATGTTTTTTTATCAATGGCCACAGTAATATTGCCTTTGTCAGCCCTTGTGAATGTAATGTTAAGGTGTTCATGACAAAACGTACGTGTATGTCTTACCATATTTGATAGGATGTAGTTAACTGGATTGTTCGGAGATTTCGACGTTAAGTAATGGTGGAGTTCAGGAACTATTAGGTCGCTTAGTTTTCTCTGGAACTCATATTTAGGTAGATTGGTAAATTCCAATGGCTGACAAAAACAATATTACTGTGGCCATTGATAAAAAAACATATAATGATAAAATGATAATGCTTTTAAGTGACAAGGATACTTACATCACGGTGAAGAAAAATCCTTCCTCCGTACTAGAAAGACAACTTAACGACATATTAAAAATATGATTACAGAAAGAATATATTACCAAAAAGGAATTTCTAATGCTCAGGGGCGGATTACCGCCTACGCACATAACGCCCGTGCGTAGGGGCGGCAGGCCCGAGGGGGCGGCATAAAGTCAGAATTTTTACAAAAAAAAAAAAAAATAAAAGAAACAAAAAATAAATTAAGTATTACTTGTAAGCTTAAATACACCAACTCTTATTCACCCAGGGCGCTCAATTCATTATTATAATTTTATCGCTAAGAAAGAAATATTGAATAATAAATAATAAACAAATTTTATTAAATTTTCAAAATAAACTTATAAAATTACATAAACATTTTACGTGACTTTTGAGATATAAATTCATTTATAAGATCTTCACAATCAAGTAATACTGTTAAGTCTCCTTCAATACATAATAATGATAAAGCATTTAGTTTATCAGCACTCAGTGTAGATCGTAAATAATTTTTGATCCGCCTTAAAACCGAAAATGACCTTTCGCCGGTACAATTAGAAATCATCATACATAGAAACATTTGTAATGCTATGTATACATTTGGATATATATCAATAAAGTTATGCGTGCAAATCAATTTACATAAATCTAATGCAGAAGTTTTTTTAATATCTAATGTTTTTAAATGTGCTGCAAAATGCTGAAGTTCTATAAGTAAATTTGATTCTAAATCTTCAGGGTAGCAACTCACAAGTGAATCAACTTTTTCTTCCAATTCATCAATTTTTAAACAATTTAATTGTAATAAAAATCCAAATTTGTCATATATTATTTGGTAAGCTTCACTTCGTCTTTGTAAATTTGCAATTAATGAGTCTATAATCGTATAATAAACATTAATTCGAAAATATTCACTACCTTGAATTTTAGGATCTTCTTCAGTTTTTTTTTCATCAAAAGGAATTTTGCGCTTACGACTTCTTGTTTTTTCACTCTCGTATTTATCGAATCCACATCTTTCAATGGCTTTTTTTTCGTAATAATCAAATTTTTTTTCATCACGTATATTTTTAAGAAACTGAATTAGACTATTATATAATTCGACGGCTGTCCCTAATTCAGCTAAACTTAATTGCAACGATTTGCTAACGCTATTGATTCTCTCTAAGATTTCATTCCAAAAAATTACCATAAAGGAATTTTCTAATGTATCTAATGACTTATAAATACTACTTGCTTCTAATCGAGTTAAAGGTTTCTCATTCTTATTTTCACTTATTTGATCTAAAGCAGACAAAATTTCCTGACCACCATGAAATAAAGTTTTACATGCATCGTGACGAGCAGACCATCTCGTCACGCTTAAATTTTTCACAGTTGGTTTTTTTTTTAATAGATTCGTAACAACATCCCATCTATGTGTAGACGCAGAAAAGAAGTTGTATATTTGTTGCAGTACATGAAAAAATTTAACTGATGTAGGACAGCATTCCGCTGCGCATGTCCCAACCAAATTTAGAGAATGAGTTGAGCATGGTACGTAAAGTGCGAGGGGATTGATTTCTTTTATACGAGCTTGAACTCCGGAATACACACCTGACATATTACTTGCATTATCATACGATTGACCTCTGCATAATTTCATGTCCATACCTAAAGATTCGAAAGTTTTGATAATACAGCATGTCAAATCTTCGGCTTTATGTCCAACATTCGGAATAAATTTAAGAAATCGTTCCTGTGGTATTCCAGTAGGATCTACATATCGAACTATAATGGTCAATTGATCAACATGAGATAAGTCGGGAGTTGAGTCTACACTTATAGAAAAATATCTAGCGATTTTTACGTCATTAACGATTTTTTTCAAAACTTGATTTGACATTAAATGAATAAATTCATCACACGTAGTAGACGAAAGGTAAGATGTAGATCCTCGACCAGCATTACCGTATAGCGTAATGTGTGAAGCAAGAAATGGATCAAATTGTGCGATAAGTTCCAGAGTAGCTAAAAAATTGCCATTATGAAGAGAACCAAACTGTTCATCATGACCTCTAAAGGGTAGCCCACGTGATGCTAACGATTTAACGACAGACACAACGCGCCTCAATACATTTTTCCAGTATTCAGTCTCTGTTTCTGTCTGATTTGTCAAAAGTGTATCAATCGAATTTAAACTTTTAGATCGAGCTAAAAATTTTATTGTGCTTGTTTTGTGCCCTTTTGATTCTTCATGTTCTTTGACACGTTGTTGTACGTTACTCCAATCAGAATACCCCATTGTTAATGGTTGTGATTCTCCAAACAATTTGCACGGTCCACAGTATATAGCTAATGCGCTTTCAGAATAAATAAGCCATGTTCGTAAATTAGTTTGACCATTTACGTGCTTACGATAAAAAATAGCTTGAGTCATACTTCTGTTTTTGTTATAGATCAATCGTTTTGATTTCGTAAAGTCTGCATTTAAATTTTGATTAAAACCACGTTTAATAATTTCATCTCTAGTCAATTCATTAACAACCCACTTTGCAGGGTCATCGCTAATTTCTGTCAAATTGTTTAGATTAATTGACTCAGAGCTTACGTCACAGAGCGTCGACGATTTATCACAGACGATATCATTTTTCTGAATTTCATCATTTAGATTGTTTAGCTCAGAGCTTACGATACAGAGCGTCGACGATTTTTTACAGACGGTGTCATTTTTCTGAATTTCATCAGTACGTGATTCATTTCCTAAAAAGATTAAATGTTTTTAAAATACTTTTAACTTTTTAAATAATATATACAACTCATAAAATGTCAGCCAGAGACTATTGGAGAAAAAAATTATATTTAAATGAATATTTTTGTGATGCTTAAGCTTAAACTTTGCATTTTACGTCTTTACGCCAGCAGAGCATACTACAGACAGCCTGTGCTTGCCGACCGCCTGGCAGGGTTAGGTATAATTATAATGTGATGACTTTTATCTGTATACTGCTGCTATTCGTTTCAATCTGTGGGAGTAAAAGAAAGAGAGAGAGAGAGTACCGACACCGATGCAGGATACAGTTGCATCAATTTGTTGACCTCAGTATACACAACGTGGGATATCACCGCGGCATTCCATTTGAACATGCAAAAATTGCAAAAGCGAAATTAAGGTGCGAACCACGTTTCTCTTTTTCGTATTCTTGCTCTCCCGTATATTTATACAGGTCCGCTGACCGTGGTCACATTGACGGCGTCTGCACCTCATCCACGTTAATGTGACCAAAGCTCTTCAATTAACCTAAAAAAATCACGCCATTCGTGCCCTTCTTGCTTCTTGTACACTTATACCAAGGCAATAAAAAACAAATTTTAAGCTTAATACATTATCTTATAGGGCTTCTTCGAAGCTTTCTTTGATTCAGAATGCATCTCCGAATGCATCTCTAACCGTCTCAAAATTGTAGATCGTATATAGTAAACCTATTTCATCTTCTCGTTTGTCTAACTTCTTGTTATCGCTTTCAGCTTCTTGAAGTTCGATAGAGCTAATTTTTTCGAAATTATAAGATTGTAGCTTTGGTGTCAACGAAAGAACTTTATTTTCTTGAGCTAACCTATTTTTTGCACTTTTTCTATATTGCGCACCACTCAATTTTATTCTTTTAGAGCTCATTGTTCGACCTACAATTGTTTAAATAATTATTATCACGTTGAAATAATAATGAGTGAAAAAAATCTTACGTTAATTTAATGCAAATAGATACACATGTAAATAGACAAATAAGCAGAATACACAAATAAATTATCAGCTCACGAAATATCTAACAATCAGTGATGAAAATAGATGAATTTAAAATGTTTAATTGCAGTGAAAAACTCAATGACTTTCAGGTTTTGGCAAAAAAATATCCATTCTCTCTAAACAGGTACTAGCTTTACAGTCAGCTGTGTTATGATTTAGCATTCTACAGGGCTAGGTCACATACGATGAACCCAACCTTTTTTACGCTGTTGTATATTACGTGCGCGAACATTAAATACTTATACCTCCCAAAAATCAATGATAATTCAAGTTGCTGTTATTTTATGATTTTGTATTGTGAATATAATATTTTATTTCATTTTATAATATTAAATAAAAAATCATTTATTTATATGATTAATTACAAGAGGGAATTGTTTATTTAATTTAAAAATATAAGTTAAAAAATAATTGCTATTATTTACAAAAAATTTTTTTCGGAATATTGATTTCCTTACATGGGCGGCACATATTATTGGCGTAGGGGCGGCAATTTTCATGATCCGCCCCTATCATTAATGACAACCTTCCACTTCCAAATAGCCATATAAAAAATAGCTTTGAACTTTACGAACGGTTGTCGGGACTAAACTTGAATGATTCAGATGTTTTACTTTCTTTGGATGTGTCTTCTCTCTTCACGAACGTTCCCCTAAATCTTGCAGTCCAGGGTATTACTAATAGATGGAACTATATCAGTTCTAACACTAAATTATCCCTACAAGAGTTCATGAAGGCTATTAATTTTGTACTACGTACTTTAAATATGATAACAACATATTTAAACACACCTTTGAAACACCGAGGAGGATCTCCCCTATCGCCCATAATAGCAGATATTGTCATGCAAGATCTGGAGGAACATGTTCTTAATTCCATCAACTGCTCTCCCACTTTTTACTACCGTTATGTAGATGACATCATTTTAGCGGCTCCTGCCACCGAAACATTATCAATTTTGAAAAAGTTCAACGAATACCACGATAGACTTAGATTCACCATCGAATATGAAAACAACAACTCTCTTTCCTTCCTAGACCTCAAATTAATTAATGATAACCATAGCATAAAGATTGATTGGTTTCATAAAAACACGTTTTCTGGCAGATTTCTTTCCTATTTTTCCAATCACCCGCAAAACCATAAGATTGGCACCATATATAGTTTACTAGACAGAGCGATATGGCTGTCACATCCTTGTTTCCATCACAAAAATATCGAACTGGTTATAAATATTTTATTAAATAATGGCTTCCCACTTCATTTTATTTTTAAACATATTAACTCTAGAATTTCTACCTTGTCTAACAAGTTCAGAACAAAAAGTAGTTCGATCTCAACCACAATTATTAACCCACAGAAAACGTTTTTAGCCTTACCGTTCATCCGATATATCTCTAAGTTTAAGACAATAATAGATAAATCTAAGGTGTCGATCGGATATAGATGTTTAAACCAACTGAATAGATACATTTCCCCGTGGTATGGTGAGCAGTTGCGATCTGAAAGGAATGATGTTGTCTACAAAATCAATTGCACGAATTGTGAGGCGTCTTATATTGGGCAGACGAAGAGAAAATTAAGCATTCGCATAAAAGAACACAAATATAATATAAGAGCAGACCCATCCAAACATACTGTGATTTCAGAACACATCTTAGATTTTGACCACCAGTTTGACTGGGACAACGCCATAGTTTTAGACGTTGAGCATAATTACCAGAAAAGACTTATAAGCAAAATGATACATATAAAAAGACATTCTCATGCGATTAATTCTCAAAAGGATACTGAATTGTTAAACAAGACGTACATCAATCTCATCAACGATTTGTCGTTCGCATCCCCACCTTGAAAACCTTGCAAAAGCGCCCAAAGCTTGAAAATGTCAGAGGATTGTTTTACTCTAAACGTCGACAACTCGTCTAGACTGTTCCGGATTAACACGTTTTCTGACATCTGCTGTGTATACCGTGATAAACGTAATTTCAGTTTAAATCTCTGACAGGTATTGCAATTATCTTACTATTTTTTACGTTTTTGTCTATTTTGTACTCTTTTGACTTGTCATAATTGGATTTTATGCGTCCGTTTTCTGTTTGCGACATTTTAAATTTTCTAAGAACCTAATTTTATTGTATACCCTTAGAATGCGTTGCCCCCACCCCTTAATTAACATGAGGAAATCCGTCATGGATACCCTCCCCTCTCGGGGAAGAGGGGAAGGTTATATCGGACAGGTATACCGACTAAAACCTCATGGTGGTCCTCCTGTCCGGACATGGGGGCGTTCCGTACTCGCAAGCATTTCAACGTTGAGGCGCCCCCCGAACAATGCGTTACCCTTCGACACTTTCATCGGTAAAACTCTTGCGGTTTACAGTCTTTCAAGGAGCAAAACGACAGCAGGTATCGATCATTTTACTAACATATTCTCGCCAACAAACGGTTCAGGTTTTCTATATATATTTCATCTTTTTGTTCTATCGATTACATTAGTCTATTTTTTTAATCATACATGTATTCATATGTCATATAGTTATATTAACCGTTTTAGGTTGAACACGTTTATACGTAGTTACACAGTCCTTATGACTATTTTTAGAAGCGCTGAAGAAGACTCAGTGTAGTCGAAACGTTCAATTTGTTTTATATGTTTTAGTTTGAATAAAACTTGAGCGATTTAATTTATATATTTTTTGTTATAACATCCTTTAGGCTCGATTGATGCTTCTAGTGGCCTTCTTATTTCTCATGCAATTTATATATGTATGTATTTCTTTAATACACGGGTCGCCTTTTCAGAAATATTCCTTAGGGAATAACAATGAAATTTTTTTATCTACAGTGGTGTCGTTATCATTACAATTATAATTTTGTACCTTTATGTCTGTCTTCAATTTATCATCAAACAACTTTTCTAGATATCAATACATAATTCAAGATTTTAAAAATGAAAACACGAATGAGACAATAGAACCATTTTGTCGATGAGAGATAATAAGTAGATAGGATAACTATCTGTAGATAGTGCTTATTTTGTGGCAAATCGAGTGACTCAAGAAATATGAAAGATATCTCCTCAAAAACATCTCTTTATAAAACCATCTATAATTATGGTGTCCGATGTCCTGAATGTCCATTATATAAAATTGTGGTCCGTCACTTAGAATGTTCCCAATGAAAGATCCATACTTCACCTCATTTGTCATTTGAAAGCAAGAATATGTTGATCCATTATTCGTTTCATTATCCAAACAAATGGCATTTTAGCGTGGACGGGATTGCATGCCTAATATGTGCGAGTGTTAGGAGAGTGGAAGTGTATGTCTTTAAATGTTAGAGCTGTTACACTTTGTTAACTATAATATTAAAATAATCTTTATTACACACTCTCAGATACACATCCGCTCGCTGCGAGAACAACCGGTCGAATCTCCGTCTACCGCTCTGAAGGACGGTTTTGTCATCGCCAGCGAACGTTGCGCTCTTTCTCGATTGTTCTTCCGAGCTTTAAATTATTAAACGCCACTTCATCGTTAGGCCCGCTGGCCCATGTCTATCTACTGTGCATCCTGAATCCAAATGCATACCTGACGCTATGTGCCAGGTTTTCCATCTCCGATGCACTTCCGTTGCGTCTCTAATTACTTTTGTATTTTATATTCGCTCGTTATCTTTTCTATTGTCGTTCGCGTTCGTTGACTTTTGTGTTTCTCTTTCGAGTCTCCGTGTGCGTCTGTATATGTATATATTTATTTTATTGTCCTACAGTCTGTCATTGATCTTTTCGGCGTTTTCAGAGGAGCATGTGTCGATATGTAATCGCCACAGCATCTTTGTAGTTAAGAATTTAAACAATGTAATAATCTTACAATTAGTAGCTCAAAAACATGGCATTGATCTATGTAGCAATATCGAAGACAATTAAAACTAAATCTGTTTATTATACAAAATTTAAACATCTGACAATTCAAATATAAAAAGATTTCTAATTTCAACGCACTTAAATTGTACGACTGTCAGTGCTTCATATATTGGACAAAGTGACAACTTGAAACAAGGATAAAAGAACAAATCTAACTAAAATTCAATCCAACCAAACAATCAGTAGCCTCTGAAAATATTTTAAATTTTAATTATTCCTTTGTGTTCGATAACAGCAATATTTTATTAGCAATGGAATGTATTGAATGACAAAATATTTACTTAAAATAACTTCGACAAATCATTATTTATTTATTAATTATAAAATTGTATTAATTATTAGTTAACAGCAGGAATTTTAAAAATTATACATAATTAGTGACAGTCAATGATATTTTATAATACAAAAATGCTATAAATTGTAACTAAATTCACAAATTAACTCAATTAATATTTTTTAGTGTTAGTTAAGAAATTCAAATACACATTGTCCAAACTACAATAAAATTATTTAATTAAAAAATTCAACATGTAATAGTAAGATAAATCCAATCACGTATGATAGTGAAGTATTAATGCAAATATTTGTGCATATACAGGAAAAAGTATGGAAACCCTTAAATATCTCGGAAAGGAGAAATTTTTCCAAAAAATGTTTTAAATAAAAGTTTCATGGCTTGAAGGGTGTCATTAGATGGTGACAATGATTTTACCTTGGAGAGTCATTTGAAGGTCACGTGAAAGTCACCGTCAATTTCTTAAATGGAACCCCTTATTTTTTATTATATATTCTTATAGCTTATCTCGAGAGTGTTTTGGAAAGCTCTCAATCCAAGCGCTCTAAATCCAAGTTTATTGTAATCATTTGGTAACGTATGTTTGGAGGTCTTTAGTGATGAATTCGATCTCAGAATATCCAAATTAAAAATGGCGTATCCAATATAGCGACCAAAAACCTCACTTGCGTAACGTAATTTACTGGAAATTTATTGGATTTATTTGGAATTGATCATACAGGAGTTTCAAGGACCGCTGATGAGTAATCCAATGCCAAAATACCCAAATTCAAAATACCAGATCCAATATGGTGGCCAAAAATCTTGCTAACATACCGCAATTTACTAGAAAGAACCCCGCAGAATTCTTATGAAAAATGGCTTTTGGTAAAATCGGTTGAAATTGTAGTATAATGTAGTTCATTACATCCTGATGAAAAGTGTCAATGGGAACAAAGTCAAAAAATGGACAGTTTCTGAGTTATAGAGCATCAAAGATCGGAAAAATGAGCAGATAAACCCATTTTTCCGATCTTTGATGCTCTATAACTCGAAACTGTCAGATTCACTTCCGCAGAGATAATTAGAGTGCTCCTGGCAGAATACGACAAGCGTCATTCACGCACAGATGGTAACGCCAGTGAATCAATGGAAGCGTTGCAGATCGACAAAGGTTATAAAGATACCAAGAGCAACAAAACGCCAACCGCAGATAAAACGACGATCTGCTTCAACTGCAAGAAACCGGGGCATTACGCAAGACACTGTCGTGTAAAAACAGGTAACAAACTAAATCAATCTCAAAATAAGAATCTCGACGCGTTTTTAGTGTCATTAAATAACCTCGATATTGAGGAAAGCTGGTTGCTGGACAGTGGATGCACGCACCATGTATGCAAGCGGAAAGAATGGTTCCAAAATTTCAGAGAAATAGAAGAGGAAACCGTTAACGCAGCAGCTAACCCTGAGAAGCAAAACGGTGCACGATGCGCGCAAAAAGCATTGGCGACATCGTATTGAAGACTCTTGTCAGCAATAAAGAGAAGGTCGTTGTTTTACGTAATGTTTACTATGTGTCACACATAAGAAAGAACTTGATGTCCGTTTCCCAAATCGAAAGGTAAGGAAAAGAATTCAGTATAAAGAACGGTAAGGTAAAGATACGCAATTCAGAGACAAGACAAGTTATGTGTGAAGCCTACAGGAAGAATGACTTATACATCGTCAAAGCTGAGACCGACTTAACGACAAAGGCTCCTGCCTTAGAAGTAAACCTTGCCCAGATTAAAGATCACGATATATGGCACCGTCGTTTTTGCTACGTGGGTAACAGCAACATAAAGAAACTCGCTAAGCACAACAAAGTGCGAGGGTCAGATAACACAAAAATAGACAAATATGATTGCGATGCATGCAGCATTGGAAAATCAACAAAAACCGCCTGTAAAAGAATCAAAAGCAGACAAAGCAATAACGTTTGTGAACTAATACATTCAGACGTTTGTGGTCCAATGCCCACCAAATCTTTGAGCGGCATGAAATATTTCATCACATTCGTCGATGATTTCTCGAGAAAGACAAATATCATGTGCTTAAAATCCAAGAAGGAGGTCACGGATTGTGTCAAGAAATATATAGCACGAGTTGAACGTGAAAAGGGAAAGAAGGTGAAAAGATTCAACGGACAACGGACTTGAATACTGCAATAAAGAGCTTACAGATTTCTTCAAAAACATAGGTATAAAACATGAAAAGTCTAACGTAGAGACCCCCCAAATGAATGGAGTCGCAGAACAGATAAACAGAACTCTGATGGACCTGGTGAGATCGATGCTGAAATCAGCGAAACTCCCTCAAAGGTTCTGGGCGGAAGCAGTCGTAAAGGCTGCGTACATTCGAGATAGAGTCGGACACACATCAATCAAAGGCGACGTCCCACTCGCTATATCCCATTAACGCCCAAGATGACACTTTTTCTGGTTGATTTTTGAGGTACAAACTCGATAGGAAATCCTAAGAAAATTTATACCAGACATTCATTTTTAACTATTTTCGGGTATGCTCTTTCGATTGCTGGGGTTTAAATTGCATTAAAATGACTCAAAAATGTAAAATGGCGGGTTTAAAAAAAAAAAATACCCAAAAATCACGAAAATTTTTTTTTCATATTTTTTTTCGAGGTTAATCAGTGTCAGGATTGGTTTCTTATTGTGATCAGAGGTGATCATGGTAGTCGAAGACATAGGAAAAATTTTTTTTCATAACACTAAGTCATTTTAACCTCTCCAAAATACCGAAAATATCGAAAAACTATGTAAAATAGCGATTTTTCCGGTTTTTTCTTCTTGCAAATCAAATATTCGTGTGCTGCTTTTTGTCCACATGTAATTAAATATTAAATACGATATTTCTACATGAAATATATTATATTCTATTTTTTTTAACCTTTATTTTGGCATAATACCAAAAAAATCGTCATTTATATGTATACAAGCATGTATAACTACGGACATGCGTCTTTCTTCGTTCTCTCTCTCTCTCTTTCTACTTCTCTCATGATGCGTGTGTATATATAGATATATATACAAATATACAATAAAATTTATGATGAAATATATAAATATATAATAAATATATATACATTGTTTTGTTCCTACTCTTGGCGTCACCCAGAGACAACGGCGCGGACGTGGTAGAAATTTGTCTCCTTTGGAGTGCTTTTTGACCGTGAGTCCCCTTGCCTCTCACGTTTCGGGGTGCTTTTTGACCGTGAGTCCCCTTGCCTCTCACTTGTGCATAACTTCTATCAATGCTTTTTTGGCCAACATTTATCGCAAATATGCGAATTACATTCTTTACAGAAAATCCTTGTTCTTATTGGACAGTTTCCATTTGAACAAATTTTCAATTGACTGCTATTAGATCGTTCATGTTGATTTTGTCGTTTTTGTTGACCTTTTTGAATATAATGTTTAGCAATCGAAATCGTGAATTCTTTTATTCCAACTATTTTGTTTCCATCACGAGCAGCATTGAAAATTACAAGAGAATTTGTAATAGATGCCTGTATAAGTCTTATAAAAACGACCCATGTCCATTTTTTCGAACGTATACTTGGGAGTACATTATTGCAGTGTCCATCATGCACATCAACACCTCCCATAAATTTTTTGTAGATATGAAAAGCTTGCGGAAAAGGTATTTCAGATTTAGATCGGGCCTCTGTACTGTATCTTTTCGAAGTTGATAGTGGACTTACACCCGCAGCAGTTGAAACTATTGAAACGGGCTTTGAATCCATAATGGTGATAAAATTTATGCCGCTATTTAGATCGTGCTTCACAATATAAGTACCTCTTGGAGCCTTCTTATCGAGCACATTCTTTTCTTTGACTCGATTATCTCTGATAGTGCCAGTGCATTTCAAACGTAATTTCTGCAAATGTATAACCAAATCCATATTTGAGAAAAAATTATCAAAGTACAGATGAAACTCGGAGATCTTTCTATAACTTATCATTTGAAAGAATGGTTCTAATAAATTCAATACTACACGAGTACCTAAAGCGCATTTTGCTAATTTATTCCCAATTTGAGAATTTTTACCACAATAAAGATTTAAATTCAGTAGATAGCCGTCCGAGGTGCACAAGCCCCAAAATTTCAAACCAAATCTTATTGGTTTCCCTCGAATAAATTGTTTCAATACTGTTTTTGCATAAGACTTGGCCATCATTTCGTCAATAGATAAAGCAGTTTTCCATATTCCGAATTTCAGGATGTTCTTTTGGAAAAGTTTTAACAGCGAACGAACGCGCCACCCTCTATCATTTGTATCCTCGTCTGTAGCTTTTGAATATTTCAATTTAGACTTGATTTCTTCAAACTTATTGCGAGACATTGCAGAAGAAACAATTTCACAAGATAAAAACGGATCAGATGACCAATAATCTCTCTGAGACTTTCTTTTATTGAATGAACTAAAAATAACTATTCCTATGAAAGTATTCAAATCTTGTAATTTCAGATCATAATCATTCTCTTTACACGCATCAATTATATATTGTTTCATTTCGATGGAAAAAAACATTTCAAACAATTCGAAAGGCTCGCACTTCCGTATATTCTTTTTTTCAGATTCAGTCAATAATATTTTTTCCTCACAAGTACCTGAGTGTAACTTTTCACCATCGATCCAGATGAATTCGTGATCTTTCTCAAGTTTATCTTGGTTTTCAGAGTAACTTGCTAAAGCTTTTTTATAAGTAATATTAGGGATCGTTATTTCATGCTCAGAATCTGAATCAGAATTCGAATCAGAATCATCGGAACCTGAATTGTCTGGATTCGGAATCCATACATTTTCATCGAAATCATTTTCTGAGGAATCTGATTCATATTCTGTATGCAATGGAGCAGAAGATTTTGAACGTTTTCGCGACATAACGAATGAATGTAATAGTCAAAAAAGTAAAATCCAATATTCTTTTTTATGTGCTTTGCTTGTAATTTATATACAAATCATAAACGTTTTCATGAAAACATATGTAGTATATGTATCCACATATAAATATACGTTTATATATTTATGTAAATATATATACGCATATAATCGTATGTGAAAGGATGTACATGCATACTCATTTACGAGCGCGGTTATATATGTGTTCATTTATACACATTTATATGTTTGTGGCGGTAGATAAAAAATAAAATTTTCTTCACAATTTATGGTAGCCTGCGGTAATCTGATACCCACTGGAATTTGACAACTTTTTGTGAATATCGAATTAGTACCAAATTATCATAGACTACCATAATTTTATAAAAATTTTCTTATCATATACAGGGTGACCCATTTTAATCTATGGACCCCAATTCCTCCGAATGTATGCATGGTACGAGAAAATGTTTCAGACAAAAGTTTTGTGACTTCGAGGGGGACATAAGATGGTGTCATTGGTTTGACCTTGAAGAATTATTTGAAAGTCACATGAAAGTCACCTCAATTTTTTTAAATGGCATCCCCTATTTTTTATTGCATATTCTTGTAGCTTATCTCAAGACCTTTCCAAAACACTATAAATAAATGTTTTTTCGTTAAATATTTTCCGAGTTATAAGGCTTGAAATAATTTCTTAATTTTACATAAACTATAAAATATCTCGTAAAATATTCACTTTTCGATGACCTTACCTCAATACTTTTATGCACAGAATAATGAGAGGAATCAATTGGTGTAAAGAAAATACATAGTTGTTTTTAAGAAAATATATGTAATTGTTAATTACAAATTGCACATTTTTTCTTAAAAACAACTATGTGTTTTCTTTACACCAATTGATTCCTCTCATTATTCTGTGCATAAAAGTATTGAGGTAAGGTCATCGAAAAGTGAATATTTTACGAGATATTTTATAGTTTATGTAAAATTAAGAAATTATTTCAAGCCTTATAACTCGGAAAATATTTAACGAAAAAACATTTATTTATAGTGTTTTGGAAAGGTCTTGAGATAAGCTACAAGAATATGCAATAAAAAATAGGGGATGCCATTTAAAAAAATTGAGGTGACTTTCATGTGACTTTCAAATAATTCTTCAAGGTCAAACCAATGACACCATCTTATGTCCCCCTCGAAGTCACAAAACTTTTGTCTGAAACATTTTCTCGTACCATGCATACATTCGGAGGAATTGGGGTCCATAGATTAAAATGGGTCACCCTGTATATGCGTATCGCAGATATATCCATCCACTCTCTCACATGCATCAAGAAAGAAATAGAAACGCATCATGAGAGAAGTAGAAAGAGAGAGAGAGAGAACGAAGAAAGACGCATGTCCGTAGTTATACATGCTTGTATACATATAAATGACGATTTTTTTGGTATTATGCCAAAATAAAGGTTAAAAAAAATAGAATATAATATATTTCATGTAGAAATATCGTATTGAATATTTAATTACATGTGGACAAAAAGCAGCACACGAATATTTGATTTGCAAGAAGAAAAAACCGGAAAAATCGCTATTTTACATAGTTTTTCGATATTTTCGGTATTTTGGAGAGGTTAGAATGACTTAGTGTTATGAAAAAAAATTTTTCCTATGTCTTCGACTACCATGATCACCTCTGATCACAATAAGAAACCAATCCTGACACTGATTAACCTCGAAAAAAAAATATGAAAAAAAAATTTTCGTGATTTTTGGGTATTTTTTTTTTTTAAACCCGCCATTTTACATTTTTGAGTCATTTTAATGCAATTTAAACCCCAGCAATCGAAAGAGCATACCCGAAAATAATTAAAAATGAATGTCTGGTATAAATTTTCTTAGGATTTCCTATCGAGTTTGTACCTCAAAAATCAACCAGAAAAAGTGTCATCTTGGACGTTAATGGGATATGGACTAGTCGAACACCTAGCGTCCAACATCTCAAAGTATACGGATGCTGGGCCTACGCAAATTTACCAAGACAAGGCCGGAAGAAGCTCGACGACAGAGCAGTCGAATGTTTTCTTGTCGGATACGCATAGCAAATCAAAGGTTACCGTCTCTGGTGTCCGGAAAAATCGGACTTAATCACAACGAAACATGTAAAATTCGCGGAAGACAAAATAGGTTACGAATAGCTCTACAAAGGCAGCACTTCGCACAAATACAGACACAATAATTCTTGGCCAGAGAGTGACAGCGAATCAGAAGTAGATCATACCGTCACACCTCAACATAACAAGATAAAGACACCAAAAAAGAAGTTAACGTCAGAATCCGAAACAGAACTGGAAGATTCGACAAGTGAAAAAACGAAATTAACTAGAACATCCCAGACAGTGGAGGAGGTAAGCATGTCACAGAAGAAGCTGGAAGACCTAAAAAGATAATAAGAAATCCATACGGTTGAAAAGGGAAACCTAAAGAAGAAGCTGACCAAGATACTAGCGACATAGAAGATACTAGCAAAGTAGAAATCAATCACGTTGAAATTAACGAACTTCGCGACCTGCGTGAAGCATTAGTATCTCCATAAGCTACTGAATGGAAGCGAGCTATCAACGAAGAGATTGAGAACCTAGAAAACAGACAAACCTGGGAAATAATGGACCCACCACCAGGCAAACAATGTCTAGGATGCAAATGGATTTTTAAATTAAAGACAGACTCCGAAGGTAAAATTACACGATTTAAAGCTAGACTGGTAGCTCAAGGTTTTTCTCAGCAAAAGGGCACGGACTACAATGAAACATACTCACCCGTCGCCAATTTCTCAATACGTTTTATGCTAGCTATCACCAGTATACATACGGATGGCATACACGGCATCTAGACATAAAGTGTGCATATTTAAACGGAAGACTCGAGGAAGAGTTATACATGAAAGCCCCTCCTTTATACGAGAAGAAGAGAATGAAGAGAGGAAGGTAGTCAGACTCAAGCGACCAATCTATGGATTGAAGCAATCCGGAAGGAGCTGGAACATTGAAATCAACAACCTTCTTATTGAAAACGGATATGAAAGACTACGATCATAAAGTTGTGTGTATTGCAAAGGCCATTGGACAATACTAGTAATCTACGTTGACGACATATTTGTATTCTCCAACAAAAGGACATCATTGAATAAAATTATAGAGATAATAAAGAAGAGCTACAAAACAAGAGACCTAGGAAAAATTACTTACACACTAGGAGTAAAGATCAAGCAAGACGAATCAGGAAACATACTATTGAGTCAACGAGCATATATAGAGTCCATGCTATCGAAGTTCGGTTTAGATGAATGTCGCGCCACGGCAACACCTCTTGAACACGGTCAAAAGATGTCAAAAGATGATGGCGCCAAATCACCAAAAGAAAAGGATGAGATGACTAATATCCCCTACCGTCAACTTATAGGATCATTAATGTACCTGGCATTATTTACAAGACCCGACATCATGTATGCTGTCACAAAATTATCACAGTATAATGCAAATCCTGGAAGAATACATTGGACTGAAGCTAAACATGTATTACGCTACCTAAGCGGAACCAAAGATTACGCTTTACAGTACCGGGCAAATCAAGAGTCTAACATCCAAATTTATAGCGACGCCGACTGGGCAGGCGAGAATATTAATAATCTCTTCTTTTTGTTTTATTATATGTTTAATTTTTAATTTAATTTTAAAACCTTATGCTTTCTAAAAACTCTGAAATAAAGAAAATCAAACAGTCAACCTTGTTTATTAAAATAAAAGCTATTAATCTGCACACAGTGAACGCCGATGTTATAAAGATGTTTGAATTTCAAACATATGAATCGAAAACAATTAATTAAAAATTTATTACACTTAGTTTTTTCTACTTAATAAATGAGTGCAGTCAAAAATTAAAAAATGGAAGTAAATTGAGAAAAGTATAACATTGACATAAATAATTAATGAACTATACCAAGATAGCTGGAAATGAATATGGGGCGGATTATATTCTAATTTAAAAAATGGAAGATTTCTCTTTTAAAATATTATTTTAATGAGAATAATAAATTTGAAAGTAAATTTCATTCGCGTGGAAATGGATTTTCATAACTAGAAAAGGGAGCATATGACCATGATGAAAGGGAGTATTGTGACCATCAAGCATTGCGTCATCATTCTTCATATATAAACTCTCGCAGGATTAACATTTTATGAAACATAGCATTGAATTACTACAGGTTACAGACAACTTGCTCTCATAAATATTGTTGAAATTTACATACAACTACACGTACAATATGACACATCTGAAAGGACCGCGCACAACTCTTACGGAAATTGGATTTCGGTGGAATTGGCTGAATTTTTGATATGTTGTACATTTTGTCATCCTGATGAAAAGTCTCCACGGGCACAACCCCCAATAATTAACCGTTTGACCTCTACAAACTACTCTTTGTCAAAAGTGTCTAATATCACAATATCAAGAGACACGGTAGTCTCTTGTGCTAAGTCCGCGTAAGTACAAAAGCCACTACCGTGTCTCTTTACGCGGGTCGGACAGTTGAGAGCACTCAATATTTCTAGTTTTCATATATCCGCTCAACGGATCGACTTCTAAGTAGTCTCAATCGATAGAGCGGGGTCGAATTATATAATAAAAGTGTTTTTATTTTTGGGCTACATGCTCTATAAATCGAGCTATTACGACGCAAAGTCCAAATGTGAAAAATATCATCAAGAGACACGGTAGTGTCTTGTGCTAAGTTCGCGCAAGCACAAGACAGACACTACCGTGTTCAAGAGACACGGTAGTGTCTTGTGCTAAGTCCGCGCAAGCACAAGACAGACACTACCGTGTCTTATTACGCGAGTCGGTCAGTTGAGAGCAATCAATATTTCTGGTTTTCATATATCCGCTCAACGGATTGACTTCTAAGTAGTCTCAATCGATAGAGCGGGATCGAATTATATAATAAAAGTGTTTTTATTTTTGGGCTACATGCTCTATAAATCGAGTTATCCAAATGTGAAAAATATCATCAAGAGACACGGTAGTGTCTTGTGCTAAGTTCGCGCAAGCACAAGACAGACACTACCGTGTTCAAGAGACACGGTAGTGTCTTGTGCTAAGTCCGCGCAAGCACAAGACAGACACTACCGTGTCTTATTACGCGAGTCGGTCAGTTGAGAGCAATCAATATTTCTGGTTTTCATATATCCGCTCAACGGATTGACTTCTAAGTAGTCTCAATCGATAGAGCGGGGTCGAATTATATAATAAAAGTGTTTTTATTTTTGGGCTACATGCTCTATAAATCGAGTTATTACGACGCAAAGTCAAAAAGTGAAAAATATTAAGTAAGAAACGTCGTCGTCGTAAAAACGTACTGTTGAGGCATTCGACACAAGATCGCGCTAGTGATGCTCTGGAAGTGTAATCGATCGTATAGTGTGACCGATAATCGATTGATATAGTAAGTGACGTCGATAAACGAAAGTTAGGTTATTAGCGACAACGATAGTGAAAAGTAAAGTGAAAAATAGATAGTGAAAAATAGAATAATTTCTATATTATGACAAGGTGCAATAGTGAAAATTAATCTGCATCATGTTCTTTACAAATTATCGGATATGTTAGAGATGAGAAAAAAGTAAGTCTTGAATTTGTGCAAAATTTAGTAAGTGACGGCGATAAACGAAAGTTAAGTTATTAGCGGCGACGATAGTGAAAAATAGCGACTTAAGAAATGAGGTAAGCAAAGAAGTATTCAATTTTATAGTTTATTATTGTATTTTATTATTTTAATATCTTCTTTTATATACAGGATATAAAAATGGTTTCTTTTATATACAAGAAAATGGTTGCGTGGCAAGAAATAATGCAGTAAGTAATATTGATTGCTTACTGCATACTATCTTGTCTCACAGCATTTTCATCCTGTATGTATTACATTTCATTTCGTTTAATAATAGTACTTTATATTATAATTATGTGCACTTTGGTTTGGAATCGCTGAAAGAAGATAACACAGAAAAGATTCAAGATGGTGTATCATCCTAAAAAACCAAACTTGCATTTGTAATGGGCCATCTTTGAGAAAGATCAGGATAACTTTGAGAAAGCTGCCACCATATATATATATATATATAGAGATATTGATAACATACCACATATGATATATACATAATAACAAGATATATATATATTTAGAGAATATTGATAACATACCACATATGATTGTACGCCTTGCCTCGCGGGCCGGATTTAGCTCGCCGTGGTCAGGGTCGAAGAAGGCGTGAGACTCTGGTTTGTTTAGCACTGATATTTATTATGAATGATGTATGTACAGAGTGGTTGAGATGTGAATGATGTTGTACAGAGTGGTTGCGATGTATGTGAGTGTGTGTGTCGCTGGGTGAGTGGTGGGAGGCACTGTGGCCTGTACAGCGGGGTGAGGGTGAGTGTGTGGGTCCCATTGTCCGAGATTATCCATTCGGGGCTCCCGTGTCGGTAGACGATTTGGGCCAAGATTGCCTGGGTGACGGCCGGGGCGGTGGCTCGGCGCAGTGGCTTTAACTCGACCCATTTCGTAAAGCGGTCTTGCATCACTAGCAACCAGGTGTGCCCCTGGGTGGAACGGGGCAACGGGCCGATCAGGTCCAGTGTGACCTGTTGCCACGGTCCCTTGACCGGAGTCGTGTGGAGGTTCCCGGCCGGCCTGGTATTTGGGGCCTAGTGGGCCAAACAAGACGGGCACTGGCGCACGTAGCGAGTGATGTCTCGGAACATGCCCGGCCAGTAGAACAGGCGCGCCATCCGGGAGATCGTCTTGGCTACCCCGAAGTGTCCGGCGGTCGGGTCCCCATGATGTCGTTCCAATACTTGGCGTCGCTCTTCTCGGGGCACACATTCCTTCCACTGTAGGGCCGGGTCGACCTCCCGGAAGTCCGTGTCGTGGAGGATGTGCCGAAACAGGCGGCCATGTCGGAGCTGGTAGTCCGGGTAGTCAGTGGGCCGTCGGGCCACGTCCTTGCAGAGGCGCTGGTACCATGGGCACTTGGCGCTGGCTCGCGTAGCGCACGCCTCGGGCTGCCTTGAGAGGGCGTCGGCCACTTTATTCGCTCTCCCCCGCCGGTACCGGATATCGAAGTTATAGCCCTGGAGCTCGAACATCCACCGGGCCAGGCGACCACTGGGCTCTTCTAGTCGCTGGAGCCACTTGAGGGACTGGTGGTCGGTCACCACGGTGAAGGCATACCCCTCCAAATAGCCTCTCATCTTCTGGATCCCCCACACGACTGCGAGGCATTCTAGTTTTGTGGCACTATAATTTCTTTCGGCCCCGTTCAGCGTGCGACTAGCGTAAGCAATCACGCGTTCCCCCTCCTCAAGATGCTGGGTCAGTACAGCTCCGAGACCGTCCTGGCTGGCGTCCGTTTGTAACACGAATCTTTTTGAGAAGTCCGGGCAGGCCAATACCGGGGCGGTGGTCAAGGCATTCTTCAGCCCCTGAAACGCCGTCTCCTCGGGGGTATCCCAGGTCCAGCGGGTTCCCTTCTTTGTTAACCGGGTGAGGGGGGCGGCGAGGGAGGAGAAGTTTGCCACGAATCGCCGGTACCAAGACGCCATGCCCAGGAATTGGCGCACCTGCCGGACCGTCGTAGGGGCCGGCCATCCGGTCACTGCGCTGACCTTCTCGGGGTCGGCCCGAATTCCTTGGCCATTCACCACGTGACCAAGGTAGCGTAGCTGGCTGCACCCGAACCGGCACTTCTCGGTGTTGAGGCGCAGCCGGGCGTCTCGTAGTCGGCGGAACACCGCCGCCAAGTGTTGCAGGTGTTGTTCCAGGGTCTGGCTGACAATGATGATGTCGTCAAGGTACACTAGCACATGGGGCTCCAGTTCGGGTCCCAGCACGGCGTCGAGCAGACGCTGGAAAGTAGCCGGAGCGGAATGCAGGCCAAACGGCATGACCCGAAACTGCATAAGCCCCTTCTCAGGCACGGTGAATGCGGTAATCGGGCGACTTTCCGGAGTCAACGGGATTTGCCAGTACCCGCTCTTGAGGTCGAGGGTACTGAGATATCTGGCCCCGCGGAGTTTATCGAGCGTGGCCGTGACCTGGGGCAAGGGATAGGCATCCTTTTCGGTCACTGCGTTGACCTTCCGGAAGTCGATACAAAACCGGTGGGACCCGTCCTTCTTCTTTACTACGACGACAGGGGAACTCCATGGCCCCTGGGAAGGTTCGATGATTCCTTCTTGTTCCATCCGCTCCACTTCCCGGTCGATGATGGCCTGCATGGCCGGGTTCCGGGACCGGTATCTCTGCTTGATCGGAGCTTGTCCAGCCTTAACGCGGATATGGTGGTGTATCCGATGGGTTGGTCCGGTGATTCCCTCGAACTGCGCCAATTCGCGGTCCAGGAAGGTGCGGAGGCGGTGATCCTCTTCGGCGGTTCGTTGGGACAACCCCAGCGGGCCGGCGGTCTCGCATACTTCCGCGTGTCCTGCCGCGTGGGCCCGAAGTGGAGCCGGCAGGGTGATTCCGGTCCGTGCCCAGAGGTCGACGCCGATGAGGACGGCGCTAGTGGCCGAAGGCAGCACGAGAAATTCGTGGGTGTACGTTCGGCGGCCGATTTTCATCGGCAATGACATCCGGCCGGGTATATCGGCGGAACCTCCATTGGCCAGGCTGATCGAGCTGGTGGTCCCTTGGCGGAGCACATACCCCAGGCTTTCGGCGTATCGGGCGGTGTCGTTGTTGATGAAGGAGACTTCTGATCCTGAATCGATCAAAGCCTCCAGCCAGTTCTGGGCGAGTTGGATGGCAATGTGCGGCCGCGGCTGGTATGTTATTCGGACGGACTCGCGGACCGGGCGGTGGCGGCTTTTCCCCCGGTCCGAAGATCGTTTCCCGGTGTCGGATGACAATCCCGGGTCAAAATGCCGTCTTGGCCACAGCGAGAGCAAAATTTCCGGGGCGGTCGTTGGCAGTGCTGACGCGTGTGCCCGCGCTGTTTACACCGCCAGCAGCACTCCTCCCGGTTATACGCGGCGGCGATGATGGGTGTCGGCTTCTCGGGCTTTCGGTCGTGTTGTTGCCGTACAATGGCCTCGTACTCGGCCGCTCTGGCTCCTAGGTCGCTAATTGTGGAGACGTCATCCAGTCGGATGTATAGCTTGTACGCCGGACTCATGTTCTCGTAGAGCCGGTCTAGGCAGTCCTCCGAGGAAAAGCTGCCAGCCCGCCGCATGCTTGTCAGCAAGGCTGTAGCGTATCTCTGGAAGGGCTCGTCCGGTCGCTGGAGACGGCCCTGTATTTCTCGAACTAGCTGGGCGCGGTACCGTCGGGGTAAATATTGCAGCCGGAATGCCTTCTCGAAGTCCTCCCAGGAGCCCCACATGCCCTTGTGGTTGCGGTACCATAGCAGGGTTTCTCCCCGCAAGAGTTCGGGTAGTCCCAGCATCATCTGCTCATCGGAGAAGCCATATCCTTGGCGTAGTTCCTCCACCCGTTCTAAGAACGCCCAGGGGTCTTTGCCCTCGAAGTGGCAACCCCACTTGCGCATTTGATTCATGACTTTTGCCGGGTCAGGGCGGGGCGAGTTCGATGGCTGGTCGTCTTTCACGGCTTTCCTCCGGCTCCCGGCCGGGTCCAGACTCACTCTTGTGGGTAGCCATAGGCTCGTACCCTGGGTTGCTTTCGATGAATCTTCGTAGCCGGCGGCGCAGGCTGTCCAACGAGCCGGTCGGGTTGATATCCAGGCGGTCGAGTTCGGCGGTGATCGCGGTCTTGTCCAGTCGGTAGATCCAACTTGTCATGGAGAGAGGGGGGGGGAATGTCAGTGGCAAACCAGTGTCTCACGGAGCAGGTCCCTGTTCGGGCGCCATGTAACGGTACGCCTTGCCTCGCGGGCCGGATTTAGCTCGCCGTGGTCAGGGTCGAAGAAGGCGTGAGACTCTGGTTTGTTTAGCACTGATATTTATTATGAATGATGTATGTACAGAGTGGTTGAGATGTGAATGATGTTGTACAGAGTGGTTGCGATGTATGTGAGTGTGTGTGTCGCTGGGTGAGTGGTGGGAGGCACTGTGGCCTGTACAGCGGGGTGAGGGTGAGTGTGTGTGTGTGCGTGTGCGTGCGCGGCAGCGGCTCGGTGCGGGTCCTAATAACTAACGGTCTAGCGGTGCGGATCTTAATACTAGCGGTGCGGATCTTACGTACTAGCGGTGCGGATCTTACGTACTAGCGGTGCGGGTCTTACTACTAGCGGTGCGGCTCTTAATACTAACGGTGCGGATCTTACGTACTAGCGGTGCGGGTCTTAATACTAGCGGTGCGGATCTTACGTACTAGCGGTGCGGGTCTTACTAACTAGCGGTGCGGATCTTAATACTAGCGGACGCGGCTATGTACAAGGTGGGCCAACGGAGCCCCGGTTCGGAAGGCGTTGTCCTGGGGCTGCCAGGAGGAAGCCGTGTCGGGTGCGCCCGACACGACGGTTGCACTCCGGGTGCGCCCGGATTGAGGCACGGGTGCTCCCGTGTCTCCGTGCGGAGCAGGTATCGGTACAGGACGGAAACCGGCCTGGGTGCGCCCAGGACGGCAGTTGCACTCCGGGTGCGCCCGGATTGAGGCACGGGTGCGCCCGTGTCTCCGTGCGGATAGATCGGGTGCTCCCGATCTGGAGGAGTCGTGATCGTAGGTAGTAGGCCAGGTCTAGTCAGGAATAGGATCGGGACAGGACTGGTGCTTCGGTCTAGAAGCGGCGCGCTTATATACCCACCCGGCGTGGGTAGCCGGGTGGGGAATCACGCGCGCGGGTCATGCCGCGTAGAGCACGCTAGCGGCGTCGGACGCGTGATCGCGGCATGCGGGTCGGACGGAGAAGGGGCTAGTGGCGAATCGCCACATGATATATACATAATAACAAGAAACAATGCGGTAAGTAATGTTGATTGTTTACTGCATTTTATCTTGTCTCTCAGCATTTTCACCCTTTATGCATTATATTTCATTTTGATTTTAAAATATTTAATAATAGTATTTTATATTATTAAAATTGTGCTATATGATAAGAATGATTTTTATTTTTTGTAGTTTGGAATTGCTGAAAGGAAATAATACAGAAAAGATTTGAGATGTATATTCGAGATGGTGTATCATCCTATAAATACTATATAGGATATGAAAATGGTTGTGTAGCAAGAAACAATGCGATAAGTAATGATGATTGCTTACTGCATTCTATCTTGTCTCTCAGCATCTTCATCCCTTATGCATTACATTTCATTTTAAAATATTTAATAATAGTATTTTATAATTCAAAAAGTATAATTAAAATTGTGAGGTAAGCAAAGAAGTATTCAATTTTATAATTTATTATTTTATTATTTTAATATCTTCTTTTATTTACAGGACATAAAAATGGTTTATTTTATATACAAGATATGAAAATAGTTGTGTAGCAAGAAATAATGCAGTAAGTAATGTTGATTGCTTACTGCATGCTATCTTGTCTCTCAGCATTTTCATCCTGTATGTATTACATTTCATTTTGTTTAATAATAGTACTTTATGTTATAGTTATGTGCACTATTTGGTTTGGAATCGCTGAAAGAAGATAACACAGAAAAGATTCGAGATGTTGTATCATCCTAAAAAACCAAACTTGCATTTGCAATGGACCATCTTTGAGAAAGATGATACACCATCTCGAATATTTTCTGTGTTATCTTCTTTCAGCGATTCCAAACCAAATAGTGCACATAATTATAACATAAAGTACTATTATTAAAGGAAATGAAATGTAATACATACATGAAAATGCTGAGAGACAAGATAGAATGCAGTAAGCAATCAACATTACTTACCGCATTGTTTTTTGCTACGCAACTATTTTCATATCTTGTATATAAAAGAAACCATTTTTATGTCCTGTAAATAAAAGAAGATATTAAAATAATAAAATAATAAACTATAAAATTGAATACTTCTTTGCTTACCTCACAATTTTAATTATACTTTTTGAATTATAAAATACTATTATTAAATATTTTAAAATGAAATGTAATGCATACGGGATGAAGATACTGAGAGACAAGATAGAATGCAGTAAGCAATTAACATTACTTATCGCATTGTTTCTCGCTACGCAACCATTTTCATATCTTATATAGTATTTATAGGATGATACACCATCTCGAATATACATCTCAAATCTTTTCTGTATTATTTCCTTTCAGCAATTACAAACTACAAAAAATAAAAATCATTCTTATCATATAGCACAATTTTAATAATATAAAATACTATTATTAAATATTTTAAAATCAAAATGAAATATAATGCATACAGGGTGAAAATGCTGAGAGACAAGATAGAATGCAGGAAACAATCAACATTACTTTCCGCATTGTTTCTTGTTATTATGTATATATCATAGTGGTAGTACGTTATCAATATTCTCTAATATATATATAGTGGCAGCTGTCTCAAAGTTATCCTGATCTTTTTCAAAGATGGCCCATTGCAAATACAAGTTTGGTTTTTTAGGATGATACACCATCTCGAATCTTTTCTATGTTATCTTCTTTCAGCGATTCCAAACCAAATAGTGCACATAACTATAACATAAGTACTATTATTAAACGAAATGAAATGTAATACATACAGGATGAAAATGCTGAGAGATAAGATAGGATACAGTAAGCAATCAACATTACTTACTGCATTATTTCTTGCTACGCAACTATTTTCATATCGTGCATATAAAAGAATCCATTTTTATATCCTGTACATAAAAAAAGATATTAAAATAATAAAATAATAAACTATAAAATTGAATACTTCTTTGCTTACCTCATTTCTTAAGTCGCTATTTTTCACTATCGTCGGGGCTAATAACTTAACTTGATAAGACGGAAAAGCTCAAGAAGAGTAATGTCATTTACAAAAAAGAGTGATATCTCTAAAAAAATTACCTTTTTAAAAAAAGGTAAAAAAAAGGTGCTAAGTCCGCGTCAAAAGTATCTTTGCAAAATAGTATAGTATTATTAACTCTAAAAAACTATTTAAAAACCTATTTCCAAAAGAGTGTGATTTTAATCTACACACATAAGTTATTTTAATCTAAACAAAATGGTTTATTTTAAACCATAAAAAAACTATAATTTATTTAATTATACATTCTACAAAAATAATGATATCAACAAATTGTGCTAAGTAAAAATAAAAATTTAAAAAAATATTTTAATAAAAAATGATACAAAATAATGTAAAAAATAATTTTAATTTTTTAAATTATATCCTACTAAAATACTGATATCGAGAAATTATGCTATTTAAAAATAAAAATTTAATATTTTAACAAAAAATTATACATAATTGTTTTAATTTAAAAAAAATTATGGTATTACAATTATGGTATTGCCCCAACTTAATAAAACTTTTTGAAATAAAATATATAAAAAAAAATATAATATAATATAGTATAGTTTGAAAGTTTAATTTAAAAAAGAAAAACAAATAATGTAAAAATATAAAATTAAAAATTATTTACAAAAAATAAAAATTAAAAATTAATGGAAAAATATAAAAATGTATATAAAATTAAAAATTAATATAAAAATAAAAAATTTAATTAAAAGACTTAGCTCTGCTGCAAAATATGCTATTTTAAAAATTAGCAGCGCTAAGTCTTTTAATTAAATTTTTTTATTTTTATATTAATTTTTAATTTTTATATACATTTTTATATTTTTCCATTTAATTTTTAATTTTTTGTAAATAATTTTTAATTTTATATTTTTACATTATTTGTTTTTCTTTTTTAAATTAAACTTTCAAACTATACTATATTATATTATATTTTTTTTTATATATTTTATTTCAAAAAGTTTTATTAAGTTGGGGCAATACCATAATTGTAATACCATAATTTTTTTTAAATTAAAACAATTATGTATAATTTTTTGTTAAAATATTAAATTTTTATTTTTAAATAGCATAATTTCTCGATATCAGTATTTTAGTAGGATATAATTTAAAAAATTAAACAATAAACAATTAATATATTCGTGACCGCGTATTACTAAATAGTAAGAATTGAAACTTTGATTCGCCTTATTTTTACGGTCGCGCCAAGATCTTTTTGGCCAATCAAGGATCTGCGCTATCGCAGTACACAATTAAACATAAGTTGCGCGTCGACACTGTCGCCCTTTAAACGCAACCACAATCACCAACTTAAAATCAATTTGATTTCAAATGTTGGTGTTAATCATACCCCCCATCCCCTACATTTAAATAATTTATTGCGAAAAATATTACCTCAGCCAGGATTCGAACCTGGAACTCCCCATTCCGTGCGGGTGTCATAAAAATTAAAATTATTTTTTACATTATTTTGTATCATTTTTTATTAAAATATTTTTTTAAATTTTTATTTTTACTTAGCACAATTTGTTGATATCATTATTTTTGTAGAATGTATAATTAAATAAATTATAGTTTTTTTATGGTTAAAATAAACCATTTTGTTTAGATTAAAATAACTTATGTGTGTAGATTAAAATCACACTCTTTTGGAAATAGGTTTTAAATAGTTTTTTAGAGTTAATAATACTATACTATTTTGCAAAGATACTTTTGACGCGGACTTAGCACCTTTTTTTTATGAACATAACATCAAATATCCGCCAACCATATTACTCGATAATATACTTGATGTTGGTAATAGAATGCCACAGGAAAACATTAACCACAGAATTAACGTAATTCTAGATTAAAACGGAGGACGCTGTATACACGAGTTACATACTTGTGACGTACCAATATCGTTATATATTTTTTATAATATAGTTTTTTGCTTACAAATGTACATAGAAAAATTATAAATAATGAAGTAGACATGCCTCTTGGCGTGTTTCACTCAGTGAAAATAAGATATTGTGATATTAGACACTTTTGACAAAGAGTAGCTTGTAAAGGTCAAACGGTTAATTATTGGGGATTGTGCCCGTGGAGACTTTTTATCAGGATGACAAAATGCACAACATATCAAAAATTCAGCCAATTTCACCGAAATCCAATTTCCATAAGAGTTGTGTGGGGTCCTTTATCATAGAAATCGTTCACCGAAAAATTAATTTCTTTTACGCATACGCACGGTATAAAGAAACACTAAATGAATTTTAAAAAAAGAAATTAAATTAGCCAATAAAATTGACCGTTACTAAAGTTACTGGTCTCATGTTCGCGACTTATCCGAAATCAGATTAAATCATTAATATTGTAGCTGCTGTTACTAAAACTCAATAGCGAATAACGAGAAAAATATAAATATCATATACAGACCATTTTAACCATTCAATACATGTGAATATCTCGAAAAGAAGTTTTTTCAAAAAATGTTTCAAATAAAAGTTTTATGGCTTGTAAGGGGTCATTAGATTGTCATTAGTGGCAATGATTTGACCTTAGAGAGTCATTTAAAGGTGGAGGTCACCGTCAATTTCTTAAATGGAACCCCCTATTTTTCATTGCATATTCTTATAGTTTATCTCGAGAGCTTTCCAAAACACTATAATAAAGTATTTTTTCATTAAGTATTTTCCGAGTTATAAGACTTGAAATAATTTCTTAATTTTATATAAACTATAAAATATCTCGTAAAATATTCATTTTTCAATGACCTTACCTCAACTTTCAATGACCTTATTTTTATGCACAGAATAATGAGAGAAATCAATTGATGTAAGAATTGATGAAAGAAAACACATAGTTGTTTTTAAAGGGGGCAACTGGTTTAAAAGACTGAAAAATGCACAATTTTTACAAATTTTTTTTAAGATTACAAATTAAACCAATCTTTTTGGAACATTAAGGGTGTTGTATTACACTGTATAAAGTATATAAAATTTTTTTTTAATCAAAAATATTAATTTGTAACATGTAATTTGGCATGTTCCAGATGCCTCGGCGCTAGAATTTCTCCGTTGTGTGCAGTCTTGAGGTCGTATTTTGCATCTAAAACCAAAAAATTAACAATTTTTGGTAGGAGAGAGGAGAGGGGAGGGAGAGATGGAAAGGAGAGATTTATTCGGTATTTTGTTTGATCGGGCAACGCGATACACCTTAGGTAATGCTAATACCGACAATACTGTAACTTTCAAGCCTCATAACTCAGAAAGTACTTAATGAAAAATAACTTTATTATATTGTTTTGGAAAGCTCTTGAAATATGCTACAAGAGTATGTAATAAAAAGTAGAGTTCCATTTAAAAAATAGAAGGTTACCTTCACGTGACCTTGACAACATTCTTCAAGGTCATAATAATATTGCTGTGTAATGCATCACTTAAAACCCTACAACTTTTGTCTGAACCATTTTTGTCAGAAATTCTTATTTTTCAAGATATTTAAGGAATTTTTTGTACACCTTATATGTATATAAAGTAATGATGAATAGATTATCCACCAAAAATAAAATATTGTATTGAAAAAAATCTGTTGTGCAAAATAAATATTAATCTGTTACGCATAATAATAATTTTTGGCGCACAAAAAAATGATGCTCCCGGGTCGCATTAAAATGTACAGATTATGATTGCATCGTGCACATGACTTATTTTTTAATTAACTATAATAATAATTATAAAACATACATGCGTACATATTTAAAAATATAAAAAATATAAAAAGTATAAAAAAATAAATATCCAAAAACCGATGACCTCCATAAATCTGAAGGTCACGAATATAAAAAATTTTTTACATGTACGTGTTGCAAATTAAAAACCACCAATGCTGTCCGATAAGTCGGGTTGGTTAGCTAAGGCCTGTTCTATTATACAATGAGTCGTTAATTGTAATAGTCGTTAATTGTAATCGTAAGCGAATAGACCAATAATATTCGATTATTCTTTTCTAAATTCAACTATGATTAGTTTACTCGACTTGCGACTAACGACTTATTGTAGAACAGGCCTAACGAATATTGTGCGACAGTATTCGTTAGGTTAACTTAGTTAACTAATCCGACTTATCGGACAGCGTTGAGTTGTCACGAATTATTATAGTTCTAGGTGGTTGTACTTATCATATATTTTGGCCCTAGTGGAAATAACTCTTAACCGAATTATCGTAAACACCCAGTGTATAGGCGCATGATGAAAAAAGAAAGGTGTTTCATCCTTTCCAGTAGTCAATCCAGAGTAGCCAATCACAGAGTTGCCCCAAATTCGTACGAAATTTGAATGCAATATTAGTAAAAATGTGAACATAAAATGTGAATAAAATACATACAAAATTAAAAAAGTTAAAAGCAATAAAAAGTTTGGGGCAGCTCTGTGATTGGTTGTTTCTGCACATCTCGGGAATGAAACACCTTTCTTTTTACATCATGTGTAGACGCTCCGCTGCTAAGTCACTAGAAATATACTGATTATTATATATTTTCCATTTTAATTTATTCTAATAACTTTTTTATTTTTGATTGTAGAAAAAATCTTTAAACAAAAAAGTTGTACAGTTTTGAGGGAGACAAATAATGGTAAAATTAATTTTCGAAAAAATGGATTTTTTAATTCAAATTAATTACGAACTTGTATCAAAAACCCACATATTCTGGTCGGTATATTAATTATTTTTCCAATCATCCAAACAAACATAAGATTAATACAATTACAAATTTGGTTGATCAAACGATTCTACTCTCACATGAACAATTCCATAACTCGAACATTTAATTAGTGAAAGAAATTTTGATTAATAATTGTTTTTCACCACACATTATTAAAAAACATATATATAAACAGTAGACTTAATGAATTAAAAAATCAAACAATAGTACAAGCAATAGTAAAGTACAACCGACAAAGTGTTGTTTGGTGATGGGAAAAATTGAATTGTCATTCCGTAAATAAAAGGTCTGAGTGATAACTTACGTAGGAACTTAACAAATTTGGATGTCGACGTAATTTTCGGTGCCTAACAAACTAAATTATTAAAAAATAAAAAGATAGAGTCAAAGATCTTGAACAAACCAAAGTTGTCTACAAATTGAATTGCAATCAGTATAAAGCATCATATATTGGTCAGACTAAGAGCATCTAAGCATCTCGAAACATGTGTTAATGAACATTTTAATGATGTAAAAGGCACAGCCCAGTGAAAAATAGTTGGTCAAAAAAATATCGAATCGATATCGAAATCATCATGTCGAAATTATATCGATTCAAAGATCAATGTCGATCAATCCTGCCTACGATTTCGAAGTTAAATATATCGAATCGGTGTCTTTTTGATCAATCATTTCGAACTAAATAGAAGTTTATAACAATTTACTGTTGGTAATATTTCTTTCTAGTTAAGTAAAGCATAAAAAAAATTTGAGTATATATAAATTTATAATACATGTAATTTGATATCGAATCGAAGAGGGCTGCCGCCTACCGGATACCGGCAAACTTTATGTAAGGTTATGTGAAATCTAAACCAAATGGTTTATTTTAAACCATAAAAAAATTATAAGTTATTTAATTATTACATTCTACAAAAGTAATGATATCAACAAATTGTGCTAAGTAAAAATAAAAATTTATAAAAATATTTTAATAAAAAATGTTACAAGATATTATAAAAAATAGTTGTTTTAATTTTTTTTTATATTCTACTAAAATATTGATATCGAGAAATTATTCTATTGAAAATAAAAATTTAGTATTTTCACTAAAAGTTATACATAATTGTTTAATTTAAAAAAAATTATGGTAGTACAACGTTGCTCCAACTTAATAAAACTTTTTGAAATAAAATATATATTTTGAAAATTTCTAGTATATGTATTAAAAGAAAAATTATATTAAATAAAAATAGTTCGAAAAATTTAATTTAAAAAAGAAAAACAAATAATGTAAAAATATAAAATTAAAAATTATTTACAAAAAATTAAAAATTAATGGAAAAATATAAAAATGTATATAAAAATTAAAAATTAATATAAAAATAAAAAATTTAATTAAAAGACTTAGCGCTGCTAATTTTTAAAATAGCATATTTTGTAGCAGCCCTAAGTCTTTCAATTAAATTTTTTTATTTTTATATTAATTTTTAATTTTTATATACATTTTTATATTTTTCCATTAATTTTTAATTTTTAATTTTTGTAAATAATTTTTAATTTTATATTTTTACATTTTTTTTTTAATTAAACTTTCGAACTATTTTTATTTAATATAATTTTTCTTTTAATACATATACTAGAAATTTTTAAAATATATATTTTATTTCAAAAAGTTTTATTAAGTTGGAGCAACGTTGTACTACCATAATTTTTTTTAAATTAAACAATTATGTATAACTTTTAGTAAAAATACTAAATTTTTATTTTCAATAGAATAATTTCTCGATATCAATATTTTAGTAGAATATAAAAAAAAATTAAAACAACTATTTTTTATAATATCTTGTAACATTTTTTATTAAAATATTTTTATAAATTTTTATTTTTACTTAGCACAATTTGTTGATATCATTACTTTTGTAGAATGTAATAATTAAATAACTTATAATTTTTTTATGGTTTAAAATAAACCATTTTGTTTAGATAAAAATAACTTATGTGTGCAGATTAAAATTACACTATTTTGGAAATAGATTTTTTAATAATTTTTTTTAAGTTAATAATACTATTATAATATTTTGCAAAGATACTTTTTGACGCGGACTTAGCACCTTTTTTTACTAAAAAGGTAATTTTTTTAGGGATATCACTCCTTTTTGTACACAATTATTAAATAATGAAATATTAATCTGAATTTATTTAGATATTACATAAATGATGATAATTCTAGAACAACTGAGTTTTCGAAAAAAATCAATTAAAATTGGGGTGAAAGTTATGATAATATTAATTTCGGCGTAATATTGATTGTTAGATGTTAGATTATCTTGTAAATGGTAGAATTGTTAAAATGGTTTCAATTGTACAAGATATTTCAATTGTGCAAGATAATAATAATTACATAGTAGATAGAATTATTACGTGAATATATTTTTAATGATGATTTTTTAACTGTTTTAATTTATGATATTTATACAGGGTGTCAGATAATTCGAAGTCCACCCGTAAACTGCAGGTAGAGTAGATTAAACTGAGCAGAAAAGTCCTGTATCATTTTTTGATATTCTTAATATTTACCGAGATATTAACAAACAAAGATTGGCGAATCCGCGCGCGGCGAGAAGGACGTCCCACCGCTACGTGCTCACTAAGCGCGCAGTGAGACGGTGGGAGGAGTTTACGAGCGTAATACTGAAACACCGCGGCGACCGCACCGAATTATTTGGTGTAATCCCACCGCTCTATCTCCCACCGCTTCACTGCGCGCCTAGTGAGCACGTAGCGGTGGGACGTCCTTCTCGCCGCGCGCGCTTTGCTCGCGCGGATTCGCCAATCTTTTTTTGTTAATATCTCGGTAAATATTAAGAATATCAAAAAATGATACAGGACTTTTCTGCTCAGTTTAACCTACTCTACCTGCAGTTTACGGGTGGACTTCGAATTATCTGACACCCTGTATACATAGAACTTATTATTTACTAATCATTTTTTGCAAAAAAAGTAAATAAAAATATTTTCATCTATTTGTTAACTTGTTCCTCATATGCTTGGCCTATTTATCTTCTAGATTGTTAACTAGATTGTATTTATATTAACATATACGTATCTTAGCTTCTCTAGTAAAATAAAAAATGTTTTAATGCATCTTGATGCTTTAATGTGTTTTAAGCCATTTTTTTGAAATAATTTTTCTAATTTGACTCAAATTGAATTAACATTTTTTCATATATTGCTATTTAGCTACATTCTCTTGTATATTATTATTACCTTATCTTACCATTAAATGAATTACAACCGTATCAATTTTTACTCACAGCATTTTTTTGTCAACCAGGAGAGATATGTTTACTATTTAATATTACATGAGTTACTAATTGATTACATAAAAATGACTGCATTAGTATAATAATTGTTATATATACACGTGTACATTAATAAAAATTGCAAGATAATGTATTTATTTTTTTAAGCATTTATTTTAATTTAAATATATTTTAATAGATTTTTATATAGTTATAGAAATTGCAATCGCGAAAAACATATTAACCCTTTCAGGGGCACATTATTCTTCTAAACCGTTTATTTTGATATCAGTCATTCTTATAGTTTTCGAGGTCGCTGATTACGAATCTGAACTCGAAATTTGAAAATTCAAAATGGCGGATCCAATATGGCGGACAAAATTTTGCAGAATTGTTTGAGCCGTATGAAATTCATTACTCGGGGGTTTTCGAGGTCGCCGATTACGAATCTGAACTCGAAATTTGAAAATTCAAAATGGCGGATCCAACAAGGGGAACAAAATTTTTCAGAATTATAAAAACCGTAGAAAATTCCTTACTCGGGGGTTGTTGTGGTCGTTTATTGCAAATTCGAATTCAGAATTATCACAATTTGAAAGAAATGAGGTTTCAATATGATGAATACGAAAATGTAAAAATGTACCCTCATCTCTTCCTCACTCTTACTCTCTCTCTCTCTCTCTCTCTCTGTTCTCTTTCTTAGCATGACCCAGAACTAACGACGTGGACGTGAAGAGAAAATAGTTCCATTTTTTTCTGTTTTATTATTTTTTTTTATTTTTCTGTTTTATTATTTTTTTTTTTTTTCTGTTTTATTATTTTTTTTGTTTTTCTGTTTTATTACTTTTTTTCTGGTTTATTATTTTTTTGTTTTTGTTTGTTTTTTTTTTAATTTTTACAGTTTTACTATCCTTTTGTATTTTAAATGTTCTATTATTTGTTTGCTTAGTTATCTATTACTTATTCGTATATAATCGTATAATAATCAAAGATAATTGTAGTTTTTTATAAATTGCAAATAAACAAAAAACAATCTAAAATAATTACAATTAATAGTTTTCCACATTGCTGTGCTTGATACAAATGCATGCTTATTGCGTATATTTACAGATCACTTTGACATTACCCTTTCAGGCCACACAATCGGTGAGATACGATTGCGAGCCTTGGATAACATTATTTCCAAGTACGATTTAGGTTTTGTATATGACTGCGATGCTGTCAAGAAAGAGACAATCCAAAGATTATTTAACTGAATATAGTATATTTTTATATTAAAACAATAGATATATAATTACATAATTTTTTGCCACAGAGTATGTACAAAAAGTGGATTTTTAACAAAGTTCAGAATTTTTTTCTCGAATTTGAACCTGCGAAAAATTCTGAACAAATTACATATGATTCAGGACGGATTATTCATTAGGAGTGAATTTTTTCAACAACCAGATCCATCACATATTAGCACAGCCGAATTAATAGTGGAAAAACGGCTATTTTTCAACATATATTGTTTAACAACTACCACAAATAAATAAATAAATATTGTTTTAGTCTCGGAATACATTCACTGTACCCTTACGAACCATAAAATATCATATACATGCCCACTTGTGACTAAAAACATCAAAATAATTTTAAAAAACAAATTTATTTTAGGTGTAACACGGGTGTTACACCGCCCCTGAAAGGGTTAATAGCACCTAGTCCCAGAAAAAATATCTCTTTTTTATCCTAAAAGATCATGCATGTAATTGTCAAATAGTCGACAATATCTTATATTTTTATTATAACTTTATATAATTTTTGTAGGTAATTTGTACAAGTATCTTATTTTTACATAGTTTTCGAAAAGGAATTATTTTAAATTATTGTTTAACAACTCATAACTGAATTAAACTGTTTCATGTTATCATTTACAATGTAAATTTTATGATAAACAAAATATTTAGACTTATATATTCAGACTTAGATTTTACAGTAAAATATCAATTATTAAATATTTAATTATTAAACGATTAAAGATTAACTAGAGAAAGAAAAAACATTAGTCACACACACACACACACACATTCGGAAAAAATCGATACTTAAAAAGCTGATATCAATTACACATACGCACGCACGCATCGCACGCACGCACGCACGCACGCACGCACGCACGCGCACGCACACACACACACACACACACACACACACCGAAAAAATCGATACTTAAAAAACTGATATCAATTACAAATATAGAGTAATCAAAATAGCGAATAATATCATAATAAATAGAAATCATCACAAAGAATATATAACAATCACTATATACAATTGAAAATACATTTGGCTAAGATATATGACTCAATAGTTTTTTCATTAACTGTGTATTATTTTTTTTTCTATATTCAGTTAATTTGAAATAATTAAATATATCGAAAATGGCATGAGATATATATTTAATGTACCTGAGAACAAAATGTTACAACTTGTTAAATTTCAAAGTAAATTTCATTATTTCGTAACAATATTTGATGAATGTAAGTTGATGGTTAAGCAGAAACTTATAAATCGTTCGATACATCGTAGAATGTAGTCGTCACTGCGCATGTGCTTCAAGAATAAAGAAAATAAAAATATAGAACAATATTATCTCGCAAGAGGATTTCATAGCAATTTAAATAATATACGTTTTTTTTCTTTATTTCTTATTTCACCCAATATTCAAGAAAGACAGCTTTCTTTACACATTTTCTTCACGACATAATTTCATTATATATTGCGAGCACACATTTTGACATATTAAATATTCAGTAAGATTACTGTCTATTATTCTCAGATAATTTAAAAAAAAAGGGATACTGAGAGATATAAACAACGTGTAAATTTAATATGTGAACAGCGCTTCGAAACTACACTGTAGTACACTCCAGTCTCAGTTTGTTTTTAGTGCATTATGCATCTAATCGAAAACCACTATTATACAGTCAATAAAATTTTTTTAAAAATATTAGGTATTTGGCCTCATAATAAATCACGCTTTGCATTATTACAGCAGTTATTAATCGCTATGTTAACCATCACATATATTGGCATGCAGGTAACAGTTCATTTGTTTAGCATCACTATAACATAATACCTACATATGTGACTATTTTAAAAAAGTCCATTATACTATTTTTCAAAAATTACATTAATTATTCTTTAATTACTATAATTCTTTTAATTACTATAATTTTTTAAAGAACAAAATATATTGAAACTATTGTAATAAATAAAATTATGTTAAAATGCTTAATTGTTTTACAACATAATATACTTCTATTCAATCATTATATTTATTGTTTCTAGTTGTCACTTTTTATTACAATGAGATACAATGTTACTCTCTTTATTAAAATTATATCGCTTGTTTGCCCCTTTATAATAATTACAATGAAGTACTGTGTTTTTGTCTTTAAATCAAAATCTGTAAGTTACTTCTAAATCTATTTGCACAAATAACACTTAGAAGTTTTACTTGTGTAAAATAATAAATATTTAAATGACAGATACAAAATCTACACTATATTATGCGAGATGACTGGAAGCTGATAAATTGCTAATAAAAACAAAATAAATTAGAAATCGAGATTATATTGAAATATGTCCAAGAAAACATTGTTTTATTAATCTATTTTACATCTACTAATAATTTATCATTAAAAAATATTCTGAAATTAAAAATGTATAAATAAAGTTTAAAAAGAAATGTCTACTACTATATTATTTTATTTTATAATATTCAAGAAAAAGATTTTTTATATATTGCTCAAATGTAAAAAATGCATATTCTATATTTATAAGATTCTTTGACAAGTGCAATTTTAATATTAAATATTTTAAAAAATACATAGATTTACTTTACTAGTTACAAATGTAAAATACCTTTTGCTTATGGAAATACTGTCCATGAAAAGTACACAAAATAATAATTATATAAAATAATTAGAATTAGTTGTTGCATGTAAATTTATAAAATTTATTTAACATATTTTTATTTGCGTATTTACAAGTATATTTTTTATTTACAGTATTCATCGATTTTGTAGTAATCTGTATGACTATCATCCAATTTGTTCCGAATATTCTTGACGTTATTTTGCCGTTGGACGAACCACGACCACGTAAACTTATTATTATCTGTACAGGTTTCTCGTTTTCATTCTCATTGTCATCCTGGTATCATTTTTATGGCGTTTATGAAATTCCTGCGTAATAAATTTGTTACTTAAGCAAAAAAATTCACAAATAAATAAAATTAAAATTAAAAATATAAAATATTTAAACTAACCCTGGGAGTGGTGAAAAGCCTAGAATCTATTTCTGTGGAATCATCTGGTGGGCTACCACAAATGTCATGACTATCATATGTATTCATCATTGTATTCATCAGTGACAAGATTGTACTTCTCATACATATTCCACGATTTTTTAATTTCAGACTTGTCGTTCAACATTTCATTTGTTCTGTACTTATTTTTCCTAGAAAAAAGATATATTGTAATAGGAATATTAAAATTTATGAATTTTGCACAAATTCAAGACTTACTTTTTTCTCATCTCTAACATATCCGATAATTTGTAAAGAACATGATGCAGATTAATTTTCACTATTGCACCTTGTCATAATATAGAAATTATTCTATTTTTCACTATCTATTTTTCACTTTACTTTTCACTATCGTTGTCGCTAATAACCTGACTTTCGTTTATCGACGTCACTTACTATCAATCGATTATCGATCACACTATACGATCGATCACACTTCCAGAGCATCGCTAGCGCGATCTTATGTCAAATGCCTGAACCGTACGTCTGAACGGTCGACGACAACGACGAAGACAAAGACGAAGACGACATTTCTTAAATAATATTTTTCACATTTGGACTTTGCGTCGTAATAGCTCGATTTATAGAGCATGTAGCCCAAAAATAAAAACACTTTTATTATATAATTCGACCCCGCTCTATCGATTGAGACTACTTAGAAGTCGATCCGTTGAGCGGATATATGAAAACCAGAAATATTGAGTGCTGTCAACTGACCGACGCGCGTAATAAGCAGTGTTGTGAGCAGTGTTGCTACACGGGTCGCGTTCTGGCGCATGCGTACTGAAACGAGGCCTCAGTAACGTATCATTATTATAAGAAAAATGGTGCATTAGAGCCTTTGCTTCAATATTTAAAATAACCAAAGATTAATAAAAAATATAAAATAAGATGTGTGTGTTTGTATGTACATTTGCATGCACATGTACATACAAACACACACATCTTATTTTATATGTATGTACATATGTATGTACATATATATGTACATTATTATTTAAAGTATTATATTCATAATTAGAAATATTTATGTGAAGAATAAGGGAGAAAAAAGGAGAAAAGGAACAGAAATATTAAATGATAAAATACATTTTTTAAGTAATTAAAAATAAAATAATTTATTTGGCAGAATCATAAAGAATACCAACATTTGTTGCAAGGGTAAGGAAAAACTGCCAAAAACCTTACCAGTATTCATAAAAATACATATTTTTACAAAATAAAAAAGTATTCATTTTTTATGTAATTATACAGTTATATTTACATACATGTAATAATGTAGTTAACATTATACAAAATAAAATATTTTTTTTTAATAATCTAGACAAAAAGAAAATAAAAACACAAATAATAAATAATTAAATATATATAACAAATCTATATATATAATCTATATATATAATAATTATAATAAAAATAAAAAACTAAACTTTTTCATGTACGCATCCGCTACAAAAAATAAATTCTGAAACTGAAAATAATGGTTAATAATACAAATAAACATAAAAAAATAAACTTCTCAGGTACATAGTTTCAGGTACGGATCCGGAACAAAAAATAAATTCTGTAACTGAAAACAATGGTTAATAATACTAATAAAAATAAAAAATTAAACTTCTCAGGTACATTGTTTCAGGTACGCAACAAAAAATAAACTCTGCAATTGAAAATAATAATTAATAATATTAATAATAATTAGAATGTTTAAAAATAAATGTCACAAATATTACACAAACATTGCATAAATATTGCACAAGTATTACATTAAAAAATAAAAATAAAAACGTCAAAATAAAGATTACAATATTAAATCCATCAGAAGGAAAAAACATTATTTTGATTTTAAATTTTCCGCATTGTGTAATTCTAAATGTCTGGGCTCGACTTCAAAATTTATGCAATTAGTTCCTTGAGTTTTAAAACTTGATCTAGTAATGCAAATTGCGGAAACTGTATCATTAGATAATCGATTCCGTTTCTTATTTTTTACATCTGAAACTATTGAAAAAATTCGTTCAGCTTCAGCATTTGAATGTGGAAGAGAAAATACTGCCTCGATTAATGACTCTAAAGTTACAAACATTTTGTCACCATTACAATCTTTAAATTCAAAAATTTTTTTCCACATATCTTCAATATTTAAAAAAGCTAATTCTTTCTTTTCTGTGTGATTGAACACTGAAGGCAAAATTGTCCATTCAAACGCTAATTTTGTAATATTAATTTGCCCAATGCGCACAGCAATATCTGTTAAATTACTAATTTTTAATCTGCCTTCATCATATAACGCTATTTCAGGATCTATAAAAGTTAATAATTTAAAAAAGTTATCATTATATGGCAAGCGTTTTAACATTTCTTTAACTGCGGTTTTATAAAATTCTAAACATTTTAATTTAAATTCTTGTGCGCATTCTAAAGATTGTGCTGCCAAAAATCTTTCACAGTCGGGCCCCACATATATATCATTAAGCTGTAATATGATTTTTTCATCGTCTACGTTTAAAGTAGCGATGTCCGCCAAAGCCTCGGGAACAACGAAATTGCGTGCTAAATGCCGTATTAAATTTTGACTACTTTCAAATAATTTATGAATTAAAATTGTTCGTGCTTGAAAAAGCGCATTGAAATTATTAAAAATGTTTAATGAATATTTTAAAAATAATAAATATAACTTAATTGAATCATCGTTTAAATGTGATAAAATTATATTCGCGGATTGTAATTTATCTTGTACTACTGCTAAAATAAAAAAATTTTTTAAAACTTCCCAATTATCAAGAAGTCTAACCACACATTTATGCAAAACGAGCCATCGTGTATTTGATAATTTTAAAAGTTTATTTTTTTCAATATCAAAAAAATCTTGAAACTCGCGTAAAATTGCAGATCTTTTTGCACTGCCCGATATGTAATTTACAACATTTTTAATTAAATTCTCGCAAGATTCAGGTAATTTTTCACAAGCTTTACTAGCTATGATCGCAGAAGAATGGCAAATGCATTTTAATAATATTAAACCCGGTACTTCTAACTGTAATAATGATGCAAAAGAATTATGACGTCCAATCATGACTGAAGCATTATCGCTTGCCATTCCAATAATATTTTTTATAGGAATATTTTTATCTTCTAAAACTTTTTTAAAACTTTCAAAAATCTTTATCGCAGAACAATCTGTAGCATCTAAATGTATTAAATCTAATAATTGGGTTTTAATTTTTTTATCAAAAGGTGATACATATCGTACAAGAAGACACATAATTTTAAAATCTGCGATATCTGTGCTTTCATCTACTAAAATGGAAAATTTAGTATTTCTTAAAATTTTAACAAGTTTCTCTGTTTCATATTTAGCTATTATGTGTGTATTAATATTAGTACATTTAGATCGAGCCAGTGAAAGATCGTGTGCAATTTTTGAATCTATAAAAATTGTTTTTAATAACGGTATTAAATGATCCGCGGTATAAAATGCAACATTATGCTCAGCAAAGAATGCTGATAATTTAATTTCTGCAGTTTTTACTAATTCTTTATGTGTTTTTTTATTATCATTACTATTATCTAAATCACTATTATCGAGACTTTGACAGTTTATTGTTTCTATGTGTTTAGCCGTTTGTGAATGGCGCATTAAATCTGTTTTTGCACATCTGATGGATGTATCACACAAAAGACAAACTGCTTTATTTTCTGTAGGATGAGGAGCCAACCATCCTTTAAAATTATTATCTTCTAACCACGAATAATTAAATTGTCTTACTTTTTTAATCGCTCCTTTTGAACTCATTTTAAAATCTATGAAAGTAATATAAAAAAAAATAAAACAAAATATAATATATACAATAAAATTTATAAAATATGACAGAAATAATATCACAGAAATAATATCACAGAAATAATATCACATACTAATTATTATTAAAACTAATTCTAAGTATTCATAATACTTTAATAACATACAACTAATCACTTACCTTAATAATTAACCGCCTTCGTCCCGCCTGATAACCTCTTCATCCCGCCAAAACCCAGTATTTCGCGCCAACACGTAGCCACTGCGTACACCACTGGATTAACGGCTGTAGCCATTGCGCATGCGCCAAAACGCGACCCGTGTAGCAACACTGGTTGTGAGGTGGGCCCCCTTTTCTGGCGCATGCGCGGCGAACGTAGCATCAGTGAAGTATCTCCATATGTAAAAAGGTGTACCATTGGTCACCCGTATAATTTTGTAAGTTTTTGTAATTTAAGGAAAAATATAATTTTTTAAATTATTTTATGGAAATATATATATATATATAATTATGTGTATATATGTTTCTATAGTCCTCCGTTGTCCGTTGCACGTTGAACCCGCCAAAACTTTCGCGCCCATATCTCCTCTGCAGACAGTCGTCTAGATACGTGTCTGTTAATACTAGCCTAACAGACAACATGGCCTATTTTCTTCCATCTCACTTTGTGTTATATACAGGGTTGGGCAAAAGTCCGGAAACGGTCAAATATCTCGAAAAGGATCAACTATAGCGAAAAATTGTAAATAGCAAAGTTGTAGGGCTTAAAAAAATGTACCTAATGATGACTAAAAATTTTACTTTGAGTGGAGGACGAAGATCATATAAAAGTCAAATTGAATTTTTAAAATGGAATTGCCTACTTTTTATTGCATATTCTTATAGCTTATCTCGAGACCTTTCCAAAACACTATAATAAAGCATTTTTTGTTAAGTATTTTCCGAGTTATAAAGCTTGAAATAATTTCATAATTTTACATAAACTGTAAAATATCTCGTAAAATATTTACTTTTCGATGACCTTACCTCAATACTTTTATGCACAGAATAATGAGAGGAACCAATTGGTGTCAAGAAAACACATAGTTGTTTTTAAGAAAAAATATGCAATTTGTAACTAACAATTACATATTTTTTCTTAAAAACAACTATGTGTTTTCTTTACACCAATTGATTCCTCTCATTATTCTGTGCATAAAAGTATTGAGGTAAGGTCATCGAAAAGTAAATATTTTACGAGATATTTTACAGTTTATGTAAAATTATGAAATTATTTCAAGCTTTATAACTCGGAAAATACTTAACAAAAAAATACTTTATTATAGTGTTTTGGAAAGGTCTCGAGATAAGCTATAAGAATATGCAATAAAAAGTAGGCAGTTCCATTTAAAAAATTCAATTTGACTTTTATATGATCTTCGTCCTCCACTCAAAGTAAAATTTTTAGTCATCATTAGGTACATTTTTTTAAGCCCTACAACTTTGCTATTTACAATTTTTCGCTATAGTTGATCCTTTTCGAGATATTTGACCGTTTCCGGACTTTTGCCCAACCCTGTATATAGTTTATATACCTGATAGCTTAC